>JARQZK010002941.1:407500-545119 GCA_030704885.1 Cynegetis impunctata | reverse complement strand
GGGGTCGTTTGAAATTTCCTAAGCTTGAAGGGGGTCGCTATATAAAAAAGTTTAAGAAGCCCTGATATAGATCACAAAAGCATAAATAAACATACAGGGTACAGTTAAAAAATTACTCTTATAAAAATTACGACATGACGTTAATCTAGTGAGACCAAAAATTGAACGAACAATTCTCTTTTGAATTTTAAAAACATAATCCGCATTGGTACTATTTCCCCAACAAAGTATACCATATTCCAGCGCCGAGTTGACTGAAGCATAATAATACATCTTTAGGATATTCAGGTCACAATAGTTCTTAAGTTGCCTTATTGCAAAATTTAACGAAGAGTTTACCGCTACATGATTTTTCCAGTTTAAATGATCACCCAAAAACTTCACTTCATCAGACAGGCCCAGAGACTCAGCACCTGGCAATCTAACCACTGGACTGAGGCACCTATTTGAGCCATTTGGAGTGAACATTAACAGAGTTGTTTTACTCTCATTGAGAATAAGGTCATTTATCGAGCAATATTCATTCATTTTGCTGATGCAATTATTTGACAGCAAAGATAGGTCATTTATACTTGCAGCAGATATAAGCACAGAACTATCGTCCGCGTAGAGCGTAACCACCCCACTATCTTCTAAAAACTCCACTGAATCGTTTATCAACAATATAAACAGAATCGGACCCAGTGTACTACCTTGAGGCACTCCAGAGTGCAACCACTCCCTGTCAGACAAAATTTGCGAACCCCTCTCCGAAATTCTCACTGTCTGCAACCTTCCAGTCAGATAATACCTTATCCAATTTAGGATTACTCCACGAATACCCATCCTCTCCAACTTGAACAGCAGAGTATCCACGTCTATCGTGTCAAAAGCGCGGCTGAGATCGAAGAAGATACTCATGCAGAACCTCCTTTCCTCAATCCTATATTTATAGTGGCAGTGTAATGAGTTTTAGTGGCACATACAAGTAAGGATTGAAAACGATTGAAATGCCTTTTACCAACGTCGAAGCTGTATATCCAAATCGGCGTTCACGCCATGCTAGAAAATTCCCGCGTTTACTGCGAAATTTGGATAATACTGACAGCTGTCGACCCTTAGAGATAAAAATTTTCTATTTTCCCAAATATACCTAGCAAATTCTCGCATGGCGTGAACGCTGATTTGGATATCGAGCTCTGTACACTCTTTGTGCGTATTATAAATAATTTCATGAAAATTAAATTTTTATTCTTCGATATTTTAGGCCAGAAATAAGATATCGAGATACAATTTACGCAATCTTATTTTGGTATCATTACAATGCATTTTTAGGAAAAGAACATCAGGTTTTTGTATTTAGTTTTTCAGAGAAATTGCCATTTTTCTGTTATCATATCAAAACACGCGCTCTAGCGGCATCACTAAAAATTTTACATTTCACAGATGAGATGGGTTTGATGAAGCATTCAATGCTTTTCCCAACGAGACCAACTTTGTTAAAATCCGATTAGTTTTTCCAAAAAACATTGACCCCCCTCCCCACTTCATTTGAATAGATACGTCAGAAAGTGTTAAACAAAAACTACTCTAAAGAAGCTTAGCTTGAAAAAACATACCTTATCTGGCCACCCGGTACATTATTGGATGTTATTTCTTCTCGCGCTCCCTATGCAGAGATAAAATACCTTCAAAATCATGAATTTCCGTATAGATATGTATGAAGTAATCTTTAGTGAGAAACCATAATTGCTGTTTCCCAAAAATACCACAATAATATATTTTTTTGAAGACATATTCAAAAATAATTCGTTTTTCGGACACACTGTATTTTATGATGATGAAAATTGGTACAGGTATGTTTCAAGTGATTATATAATAACGATTTTACAGCGTTGATGGTTAGCATATATATATATATATATATATATATATATATATATATATATATATATATATATATATATATCTATATATATATATATCTATATATATAAATATATATATATATATATATATATATATATATATATATATATATATATATATATATATATATATATATATATTCGTATGGCACACATGCAATAGTACATTTCCAGTAAGAGTAAAAATAAAAAGGTAAAACACAGAAATCTACATACAATCAATCACACAAACAAACAGCAAACAAGCATAAAAGATAAAAATTAAAGCAAAATATTGATATCTAAATTCTTGATCCAATCAAGCACTGTCTCGTTAGCCCTCCAGCTCCCTTGGAAAGACATCAGGGGGCATTCCTCTCTAATGTGTTTAATGGTTTAGCGGGGGGCTCCACAGTCACAGCTTGGAGAGTCAGTTAAGTCCCATTTGTAGAGGGAGTCGGGACATCGACCATATCCGGAACGAATTCTATTTAGTTTAACCCAATGCACTCTATCAAGATCTGCACCTGTGGTATCGCAATCATACCCCTCAAACCATTCACGAATCTCGGGATCTTCAACAAGTTGGCAGCTCTGTTTCCACAAATCCACAGCTTCAATATTGCTACTGACCATTTGTTCAGCTTGCCATAGAGGCGGGTTTCTCGAGCGCAGACGATTCCTCCGCAGGGTAGGTATATCGTTATGTATAGGAAGGTTAGGGTTCTGTTGCAGCTTTCTAAACTCTCTGAGTAGAGCTCCAGTTCGTCGGAACTGAGGTGGATACGTGTTACTCAACACAGGGAGCCAGTGCGTGGGTGTCGGACGCACTGCACCACTAATCAACTGCATAGTATGATTTAACTAAACGTCCATAGTCCGCAGTAGTCCGCCGTTGAATAGAGCAAGGCTAGGGACGATGTTCGTAATGTATCCGCAGATGCTCCCCACGTCGTACCGCATAACTTTTGAATAATATTGTTACGAGTTTTTAGCTTAGCAGCAGTGTTTTCGAGGTGCTTTCTATATGATAGGATGCGGTCAAGAGTGACACCAAGATATTTTGGAAATTTGTTATGTCGGAGTGTATTTCCATTTAGTTGTACTTGTAGTTCTACGTTAGCCTGTCGATTGTTTAAATGGAAAGCACATACTTTGGTTTTGCTAGGGCTGGGCTTTAATCTCCACCTTCCGAAAAAGGTGTTCATGGCAGGGAGATCCTCTGTGAGAACTGACTCCGCTTGGTCTAGATCTTTAGTTCTGAAAGGCAGAGCAATGTCGTCCGCATAGCAAAATTTTGTTGACACGGTATTTTGGAGATCGGCAATATAAATGTTGAACAGCAGGGAGGGGGGGGGCTAGCGCCGAGCCCTATGGCGTAGCCATTGTTCAATTTTCCCTCCTTATTGACTTGTCCTCCTAAATAGGTGCGTAAAAATTTGTGGCTCAGCATGTTATTGAGGAGGCTCGCAGTTTTCCGGCAAGGGATTATTGTTAGAAATTTGTATATCATTCACATTATATATATATATATATATATATATATATATATATATATATATATATATATATATATATATATATATATATATATATATATATATATATATATATATATATATATATTTCGTCCAATAATGAGCACATTCTAAAAATATTTTCATGCATATACAGGATGTCCTAAAATCAAAAACACAACTCACTTCTGATTTTCAAATGACTCCCAATTTTTATTACATATTTGGATTCGCCCGGTTTCATAGACTTATGTCTAACAGTTTTTGACTTATGTCAATTTATGTGTCAAAATAGCATCGAGCATACACTCACACAAAAATTCATAATTTTGGAACCTTTGAGGATTACTCGACCAAATTTTTTCAGTTCATTCCTTAAGTTTCATCGCATCTACTGATATGTAGGCGAACTCGATGTCTATGTTCTGTAGCCTATTAGGATTTTTTAAAAAAGATTAATTGAAAATGGTAATTACCCGACTTTTTCAAATACAACACCCTGTATTTTATTGCATCATTGAATGGTATTTTTTAAGAGCTTTTTGGCGATAAAGGTTTGTGGGTTCTATTTTGTGGGGTTTTCGAAATATGTAGGAAACTAAGAAATGTGCATAGTTTTTGAGAATTCTAGTAGGCCGCTGTCGTAAAATTTGACATATCCGTGTACTGCAAATAATTATTGTACATGTCTGATTATCAACAATGAATTTTACTCGCGAAGAATTAATTAATATGGTCTACTGTATTGGCGATGCTGACAGGAATCCATTATTAGCAAGTAGAATCTACCACGAAAAATATGAAGAATGAAGAACTCCACGTGTGTCTTCATTTCAAAAGTTAAGAGAGCGATTTGAACTCGCGAGTAGTGTGTCTTATAATAAAAAGGAAATTGTTGGTGGTCGAATCAATGAGGAAAATGAGTTGCAAGTTCTATTGATGCTACAGGAAAATCCTCACTTGAGCACTAGGGAAATAGCAGCGGAAACGGATATTTCACAAAGTAGTGTAAACAGTATATCATTGAAACATAAGTTCCACCCTTTTCACCTGAACCTACATCAAGAATTGAATGGTAATGATTTTGCAAATAGAGTTGCATTTTGTACTCAAATGAATGGCATGATTAAAAAGGATTATGATAATTTGAACAAAATTCTTTTTTCTGATGAGGCAACGTTCAAGAACAACGGGTCAGTCAACAGACATAATATGCATTATTATGCAGTTGTAAATCCTCACTGGATGAGGACGATGGATCACCAACATCGATGGTCGCTCAATGTTTGGGGAGGAATTATTGGAAATCACATTATTGGACCTTACTTCTTCGACAATGTGCTGAATGGTGAGAGGTATTTACATTTTCTGAGCGAACATCTTCCCATAATATCAGAAGAAGTGGATTTGAATACCCGAAGAATTATGTGGTTGCAGCACTATGGTGCTCTAGTGCATAACATAGGATAGTTCGACAATTTTTGAATCAGTCCTATTCTAATCGTTGGATAGGCAGTGGAGGTTTTATTTCTTGGCCCGCGCGATCCCCAGACCATACCCCTATAGATTTCTTTCTTTGGGGGTATGTGAAGGAAAGGGTTTCGCTCAATGGATGGTGCAATGGTTGCCAGAGTTCGAGAATCATTCATAAGAATTGAAGTTTGTGTGGGACATGGTGGTGACCTTTTTGAGCATTTATAATTTTTCTGTTGATTCCTCTTTCCTGTTCTTGTCAAGATTAGTAAAATTATTTTCTTTGTGATAAACTCCTGTATCTATAGCAACTTCAATAACATATTTTTTAATATAATTCTATAGATGTGTCAAACTTTACGACAGAGGCCTACTAGAATTCTCAAAAATCATGCACATTTCTTAGTTTCTTACATATTTCGAAAACCTCACAAAATAGACCCCACAAACTTTATATCGCCGAAAAGCACTTAAAAAATGCCATTCAATGGTGCAATAAAATACAGGTTGTTGTATTTGAAAAAATCGAGTAATCACCATTTTCAATTAAGTAGTCTTTAAAAAAAAATCGTAGTAGGCGACAGAACATAGACATCGAGTTCGCCTACATGGCAGTAGATGCGAAGAAATTTATGGAATGGAATTTTTTTATGAGTGTATGCTCGATACTATTTCGATACATAAATTGACATAAGTCAAAAACTGTTAGATATAAGTCTATGAAACCGGGTGCGATATATTGAAAATTTAGTGGCGAATCCAAATATGTACGAAGTTCTGATGCGGACCAAAGAGTCCGAAACACGAGTCAACTGTTGCTTCAAAATATGCGACTAGTCCGATAATTTTGCTCCTTTCAGTATATATGCAGGGCCGGATTTAGGCATGGGCCACAGGGCCCGGGCCCAGGGCGGCAAATGTTTAGGGGCGGCAGTTAAATTTTGCTAAAAAAAAATCAAGAGCGTTTTATGCAGAATTTTTGTTTTCACTCAGATTTATACACTAATTACTCAACGGACATTCAAGCTCTTTTTTTGTTGTTGTTGAATGTCATCATTTGAAAGGTCTGTGCAAAGAAAAGACATCCAGTACAGAAGAAATGTCGCTGTCACAATTGAACAGATATATTTTCTCAAAAGATCTCCAGGACTTATATCCAATTGTAAGTAGGGTAGATCTAAAGATGTTTTTGTGTACACCAGCCAGCAACTGTGCAGCAGAACGTTCATTTTCTACTCTTTCACGAGTACATAATTATTTAAGATCAACTGTTGGCCAGAAAAGATTAGTTAACTCTGCTGTTTTAGCATAGAAAAAGACTTGACGTGTAAGCTTTACTGATGTCATTGATACGTTCGCTAATATTAAAGCTATAGGCCAGTCAGTTTAGATAATCAACTGACAATAATTTCAAAAGTTTTCAAACTTTGACTTAGGGTCGGGAAAGAGATAAAAACAAACTATGAAATTTTTGCAACCGTTTCCGAAATCTAGAACATTGTTAAAATTGCAATAACATTGAATTTTGCCTTATGCTTGTGAAAAAAATTCCAAAAGTTCTGCAAACTTGGATTAGTATTAAATATATTATTTCATATCACGTATCAAATTTGCAACCAATTTAAGGGTACGAAAAATTTTTTCTGCAACCTTGGCAGATACTTCGGAAAAATATACTGAACAGTTGTATAAATTTGCAACTTTTTTACGTTGACCGGAACATGTTTATTTATATTTTTTTTAATTCGTGGTAATTTTTTCGAGCAAGATGGGCTCGAAATAATTACAAAAGTTTTGAAACTTGGTTGAAAATTTGGAAAACATCTATTCCGATGCATTTGCAACTTTGTAGGCGGTCCGGAACATTATGCAATTTGAAAAAATATAAAAATCCAAAAATCATATTTTTGCAAATTGCATAAAGTTCCGGACCGCGTAAAAGGTTGCAAATTTGCAAATGCATCAGAATAGATATTTTCTGAATTTGCAACCAAGTTTCAAAACTTCTGTAATTATTTCGAGACCATCTTGCCCGAAAAAATTACCACGAATTAAAAAAATTATAAATAAACATGTTCCGGTCACCGCAAAAGGTTGCAAATTTATACAACTGTTCGGTATATTTTTGCATACAATACAAATGAACCACATCTTACAGATAGATGAAAACATTTCGGCAACGAGGTGGCGATGTGCATCGAATTGATGTGGCAACTTTACTCTTGCTTAGCGAATATAGTAACCACCTTTGGGTGTCAGGACGTACGAGTTCTCGTTGCCGAAATGTTTCATCTATCTGTAAGATGTGGTTCATTTGTTTCCGACTGGTGGCGCTGTGTCATATTTATATGCCATTGAGTTACTAGAAGGAAAATATAAGAACGTTTGAAATATTTTGTTGTTTATCACTTTCGATGTGATATATATATATATATATTGTATACATATATATCTATATATATATATATTGTACAAAAGTATGTGTGTGTAACCCTTAAAGCTGAAAAAGTTAACTTTTCACCTTTACTGAAGTATAATAAAACTTGTGTCATTCCTGCAAATTTAATTACCGATTCCTACGCATTTATAATAAGATTTGAAATGGGTTGTAAGGTTTCAGCACAAATCGTTACTGCAGAGGATTAAATTTAATGATCACCTTATAATTCATTTAATAAATAGCAATCTAGTGATGGCCAAGTATGTAATTTTTCTAAGTATATTTTCAGTTGTACAAAATTTCGAATTCTCCGAACAAGATATTTGTGGTGGTATAAATGGAAAGCGTGTTTTCTTGGAATTAGGTGAAAGTGGTGCACTAGCGGCCAAAAGAAATCACAAAACTGTTAAAGACATGATTGACAATTCAAACCACAACGCTTGCTCAACCGAATTTGTTACGTGTCCATCGTGCATTGTGGAGCTCAACTTCAGGTAAATAATTGTTAATCTTTTATAATAATAAATTCATTAAATGAGTTTTTCAATGTGTGAGTGGATATAAAACTATGTTGAACAAAACCAAATCTTGAATTTACTACGTTTATTATCACAAAAATATTTCGAAAAATAAATTACTGCGATTGCAATTTTTTAACTCAATCTGCCCGATGAAGGTCTAGTGACCGAAATTGCTATCGCAGTTTTATATTTTTCGAAGTATTTTTATGATAATAAACGTAGTAAATTCAAGTTTTGTTTTTGTTCATCATGTTAAATTATCACGTAATAATAATGGATTCCATCAACTATATAAAACTAGGTATATCACTACACTCTCGGGTACAAATAGCATCAGACAGCTCAGCATCCTCAGTACTCGTCATTTATGTAACAGTTTAATACTGATAATGTAATAGCGTCTTATTTCTAATAAAACATTTTATGATGAATATATTCAGTTGAAGTAAGTATTTTCGTCGCCCAGTGCCGGATTAGCCACGTAGCAAATGCTACGGTCCCCGCGAATTGGGGGGCCCCGCGCTCTAACGCCTGTCTGACAGAAAAAAAAAAGTTTAGATAAACGTAAAATATCTCACATGCCTAGAACGCGAAGCGCTTCAGGCTATGCTTCACTCACATCTAAAAATCTAAAACTCGATTTCGTCACGTTAAATCGTAGGTATAGGTTGTATAATACCTTCCACGAGAAACGTTGGTGTCAAAATCTGCAACAATAATTTTTTTTGTACATTTCCAAAAATTGAGCGCTGTTCGCACAAGTTATGTGTTTGTACTACTTGCACTGCACTACACGTAAGTTTGTAGCACTGCAAAACTAACAGGGGAATTCCCTGATATTTTTATCTATCGAGCTAGTCATAAAACCCGAACAAATAAAATAGGATTCGGATTCTATTGACTATCAAGCTATTATAATTTGATGTACATTTATATTTAGCACTACGTAAAAAACTGTAAAAAGCTCTTTAGATGTTAATCTAGCATTGTATTTTAGTTGCATCAGTTTACATTCCATTATATTATTGTAACACCAACACTTGTGACCCCCTGGCGAATGAAAGAGAGTGGCCGAAGTTTCTTGTCAGTTCTCATGGCTCAACCAAAATCAGCTAACTGACCGTAGGCTATTTGGCTCAAATAGTTCTTTCACGAGTATCATGGAAATCATTTACTTACATGAATATAAATTTGAATTTGATTGTGCATACCTATGTAGGGGAGACCGGGTACAAAAGTAACGGCGGGTCGAAAGTAACAAATACTCTGTAGGTTCAAAAAATTGTCAAAACGCCACTTAGCTGCTGTCAGGTGATATCTAGTGGCGCCACCTTCTGTTGCATTCAATCGCCGCTCGCGCCACGCACTGTTAGATCGTGTGAGAGGACGCTACGTGATTTCACAAATCAAAAGTAAATTTTTTGACGTTTACTTATTCAATGTTTATGTAGTATCAAAGGGATGATATTAATCTGAATATTTGCATAATGATACTCGATTAGATTGATTTTACAGTGCTTAAATTCGTTTTTCTCTAGCATGTTCCGTTTCAAGGTTATCTTTCATATTCTAACAAAAATGATGTAGGGTACAAAAGTAACGCAGCCCTATGGGTACATAAGTAACATGTTAAATTTGTCCCCGTATTGATTTACTTTAAGTAAACTTTTTATGTGTGTGTGTTTATTTCAACAAAATTCCGCGACAACGCATAATAACCACCGCACTAATAACAACTTACATGGAAGTCTATCGAAAAGCGGCTGAAGAGCATTTCAATGATGGTGAAAAAATTAGGGCCATAGCAAAAAAAATTGAATGTCTGCCATGTAACATTGCATAGATATATGAAAAAAATTTAAGCTAGAAATACTAGCGCAGTTGTAGACAAGGAAAATGAATTTGACGACGAAAATTCCTTCTACCTCGTTTGTTTAGAAAATTTTAGCAATAGTCGACTGAATGAGCAAAGTTTACATTGTTTCGAATGCAAAATGTGGTCTCATAGGTACTGAATGCGTCAATCAATTATGTGTGCCATAATTGCGAGTCTGAATAGAGAAGACTGACACTGAATGTTCCAATAAATATTTGTTTGATTAAATATGTCATATCATATTCATTACAAACCCCTTTGCCCTGTTACTTTCGACCAACAATATGTTACTTTCGGCCCGCCAACGTGGTCGAAAGTAACAAATGACAATTTTTTTTAAAGTTTCTGTGATTCATGCAAAATACACAATAATAAGGTAATTTAAGATGCTAATGTATAGAACATATTTATGTTCTATTTTATTTCGGTGAAATTGATATAGCCATACATAAATTCCATTTGGAATTTATGTATGGCTATATCAATTTCACCGAAATAATAACACCTAACGAGAAACTAAGGCGAAAGTACAAAATGTTACTTTTGTACCGGGTCTCCCCTACCTAACGACACAAGTACATCCCAGGGACGTCCTTAATTTACTACTAGGACGACCCTGGGATATCCTTTGTCGGGACATGGTCCCTACTAGGGACGTCCCAGAGACAGCTACTTTCCACCGAAAAGGACACCCATGGGATGTCCTTCTGGTATGTCCCAGAGATATCCCAAAGATATATATGAGGTATATCCCCTGGACGTCCTGGCATTTCCATTTCCTTGATTCATATCATTTGAAGAATTTTATGGAAAATTTGGAGAAAAAAATTCAAAGATTCTCAACACAAAACAAGTTTTATTCATAAAAGAATGTAACATTGTGTTAAAATATGATAATTACAGAAAACGACAAACAAAAACTCATCCTATGTATGTATATATATTATATATATATATATATATATATATATATATATATATATATATATATATATATATATATATACATATATATATATATATATATATATATATATTTGATAAATCAACAAAAGAAAAGAAAAAAATTGAAAAAACTACAAATAAAAACTCATTCTAAATATAAATTCATATGATAAATAAATGAAAGAAACTAGATAAATTAATCAGTTTAAAATTATATATACTTAGGTATATATATTTTAGGGTGACGGTGCAGGCATTTTTGCATCATCTTTTTCTCTGTGGCTTCTCTCCTTGGCCCTTAATGAATAAACTATAAACATAATATTCAGAATGGGTTAACCATATATTATTGCATCAATTATTTGATTCAAAAGAGTACATTCAATATTTTAATATTATACCAACCCTAAATTCAATTTTTTCAATTGTTCAACTACACCTTATATAACTACACCTTATATCAACTGATAAAATCCTTCAAATGCTCACAAAAATGGCCAATCACAAACAATAAGAATGCAGAATGCTGTTCATCTTCTAACAAAGAAAACAAACTTGCGCATTAGGTATATTATGAGGTTAATTTACATTGTTGACAGAGCACCAAATATTTCAAACAACGTTGCCAGGAATAATTTTCTACGTGTGAAATGGTCACTTCCCAGAAACGTATGAGATATATTTCATTTTTCTCCATAGTTATTTTCCAGAAGAAAAACAAACACTTCCAACATTTCGACGAGTTTCGATGATTCTTATTATATATGTGAGTGGATATCGAAAATTTCAGGGACATGAATGGGATATCCTATGGATATTCCAGATGGGATGTCCTCTGGACATCCCCTGGATATCCCAATCATATGCTTGTACCGCGGTACATCAAAAGGACATACCTAGGACATCCCTGTGTTGTTAGGGTAGCTTTGATTGCACCTTATGAATATTTAAAATAATATACGAACTATTTTATTACCAAAGTTAAAAAAAAGCCAACCAGTTTGATTTGTAAAAGTAATAATATAGGAAGTTTATTTCAAAAACTGGTATCATTACATGCACACAAATATCTGTGTTCCTACATAGCCGCTCCGGGTTGTCACGCACACACATTTTCGGTATTATTTTCTAATCTGAGTTTAATACCATAAACTTGAGAACCTAAAGCAATCCAAGGGCCCCTTGGCCGAATTTGCTACAGGCCCCGCGCTGGCTTAATCCTGAACAGCAGACCTCCGTCCCTAAGTTCGTTATTTTTTCCTCATTTTTGTTATTCTTAGTCGTATTTTCCACGAAAATAATTGGCTATAGCACTGTATGGAAAGTCATAGTGAAATTCGAGAAAGGTTTTTATATTATTGGTATATTGGCAACGACTCCCATCGAGTGAAATTACTGAAATTTAGCTTCTGGGATTGTTCTCTTTGGAGAATGAAAGTATCAAAATTTGGTTGAAGTTTTCCAACTGCCGCCATTTTTACATCGATATTTCTTGTTTTTTGGTAAATTGCCAAAATCCACAGCTTCTGCAGAATTTTCGAACTGTTGGTAGAATATGTGGAAATTAATTATCTGGAATATTCGAGATTCAGCCTTTCACGGCTCTTAGTTTTTTTCAGGGTTGTTTCACCCCGAACTACCTCCGAATTCAGTTAGAGGATTAAAAACTTGTGCGTATATTAAATGTATTCTATGGAAGTACCTTCTTGAGGTATAAACTTTTTTCTCTGATCGACGTCATTTTTATATAGAGATTTATGATTTTTACGTGGTATTTGAGGGTTTGTGCGAGACAACAGCTCATTCAGATTGAGTTAGAAAGTTAAAATTTCTTATGTGGACTAAGTTGACGATAAGGAGGAGCACTGTAGTTGTTTCAACAGTTTTTATTTTTATTGCCGCCATTTTAAATGTTTTTTTGTTCTTTAAGTTTTGCGCACATCCAGAGCTTCTGCTGATTAAGTTAAAGAATTGACAATTCTTACATGGATTGAGTTTATGTTACGAAAGTGCAGACTGTGGGTGTCAATTAATTTATTTCATCGCTGCAATTCTTAGGTAGAATTTTCAATCGTTTTGGGGATTTTCGAGCATTGGGCATCTGTACAACGACTCCAAATTCAGTTGGCATTGGGGAGATGCTCTTTGAAGATTTGAAATGTTATCTCTCGCCGCCGCAGTTTCTATGTACAAATTTCATGCGCTTTTGCAGGTATTCAAGTTTGTGTATCTTTTTAGAGCCTCCAAATTGACTTAGAGGTTTAAAAATTAGTATGCAAAAAGAACTAAAATTAGGGGAAAATACGACGTTAGTGACGAAGCTCGGCTGCTCACGCGTTAGAATAATTATTTATATTGAAGATTTATAGTGGCAACTGAACTTCCAACTAAGTAGTACTACATGAAAATCAAAGCGAACTGAACTTTGAACTACCACATAAAAATCGAAGCGACTTGACAGCTACCTACTAGATTTTTTCAATTCTATTCGCAAATCTGTTCATGGACGATGTTTTATTCAATATTTTTACTATTTAATTTATTTATTTAGTTTGGAACTAGAAGGTAAACAGTATCATTAGAAATAATTTTTCTCAATTTCTTTTTGAAAACCCCAATCAAAGAAATGTACCTATTGAGCAGACTCAGAGCTAAATACTCCAAAAAACCCTCATACTTAGCTGTTCCGTGCTTAGGTATAGGTACTGTACTGATACTTATTTCTAACATTTTTATTATGTGCTGTGCTCCTTAATACCAATTTACTGATTTGCCGACATTGTTGATGAAATGATTTTATGGAAAAATAACACAAAGATATTCCGTTCTTTCCTCAAAACTCGATTCATTCAATCTCCTCCTGAAATGTGCTACATGATCTCTGTAAGAAGAGTAACACACAAACCTTTTGATCATTTTGAATCTGAAGCAAACTGCTCTTGTCCTTTTTATTCATAACGCCATAACGCTACAGTTCCACTCCATCGCCCATTAAATAGATCCGTGAAAAATATAGATCGATAAAAATATAGTTTCTCGAACACCGAGGAGTGCTAATCCCGTCCCTGCTTCTGTCGAACGGGCGCACAATCTACTCGCTCTCAATCTCGAGTTCGTGCGGAATCGGGTAGATGCTACGACCTCATTGGGCCTCGCCGTGCCGAAACTTCTCGATAGAATTCAACCCGTCCAACTATCGGCTCCAAAGGCGATCACGTGAATTCGAGTCCATGGGACGCGAAAATAGTTCTTAAGCGTCGACAATGCTGTCGTTTTAGCGAATTTCGGAGAAACGTCAAATTTTAAACGTTCGATATCGAAAATCGGCGTCTCGGATCGAGACGAGACGTAGCCTAAGCACTACGGAAAGGACGTGGGCGATCGACGGGGCCGATCTCCTTATCTCGGCTTCATAAGTTCGCCAAAATGCGACTGCATTTTGGGAAGTCGAATTTGGCAAACCAATTATTTATTTAGTATTATATATTATGTTGCACTGCGACCTTAAGGTCTATTGTACCCCTCTATCAGAGCTATTTCTGTACCACGCCATCTATCTAAAGCTCGCCTTCTAGTTCCAGAGTATTAATAAACTCCAGTATCTGGGAAGGCTTCAAGGAGATTATGTCCTCACTTTTACAAGTTTCTTGACCAAAGCATTTTTTTCATTGACTGGCATTCTGTAGCCAGGTGAACAGGAGTTTCCTTCTCCTCCTTGCAGAATCTACACTCGTCAGTTTCTGATAAACCTATTCTCATCAGATGCTTCCTGAGGCGACAGTGTCCTGTAAGGAAGCCAGTGAGGAGATATAATTTATTCTTACTGAGATCCAGATATCCTTTGGATCTTGCAATTTCTGGAGGAACTTTTAAGAGTGATCCAGGATCCTGGAAGATTCCGCCAAAGCGTTTCTTTTTCGGTTTCCACCTCCTCCCGAATCTCTCTCTTATATGTGCATTTTCCTATACCACAGAGAGATTCTGAGCCAGTAAATAGCCCTTTCTGGGAGTAAATCGGCATCTTCATTTCCATTGATTCCAGAGTGACCAGGAATCCAAACTGAAGAGACCTTGTTATTCTTGCCTATTTCATTGAGTTTCTTTTGGCATTCCCATATCAACTTTGAATCGATAGGATTCAAAGTGAGTGAAAAGCCTCCATAAATTCAGATCAGTTCTAGATTATCTTTCAAATTCGACCTGTGAAAGAGACTAATCCGTCTTTCTAAGATTGGGGACGACGAGGTGGTATCTCATTCCACCTTGAACTCGATTATTCTATGATCAGAGAATGATGGTAAGTCCATCATGCTCCATGAAGTGATGTTTTTCCTGGCAGCAACACTAGCAATTCTTACGTCCAGGACCTCTTCTCTTGCTCTCGTGACCAAGGTGGACTCAGTCTCCACGTTTAGGGTCTCGAAGTTGTTAGTTATGAGATATTCAAGGAAGGTGTTTCTTTCGTGTTTTCCCCAACAATATTATGCGCGTTGACATCACAGCCAATTATGATTGGCAGCCGTTTGCTGTTGCAGTATTGCACTAGTTGCAGTATGCAAATGCAATAACAATATCTCGGTCGACGCCCCCAACATTGAGGTGTACCATAATTGGGATCAGTTCCCGAAACATATAATCTGAAACACAAATATATTTTATGTTGTTTATTATGGGCACACAGTCACGTGGAAATACTTGATAGTCATTACATGCCAAACCCCTGATTAGGCCTTCTTTGCTGATCCAGGGTTTCTGGATCAGAACAATGCCGAATTGCAAACTTGCAAATAACCTCGTGATCACAGCTGAAGCTCCTTCCGCGTGATGCAGATTCATTTGCGCTACCTTCGTGAAGATGAAGGTCTATTGAAAGGGGTGAGAGTAGCTGGTTATCCAGCCTCTACATGTGCCCCTCCTTCATTTCCTCCTCCCTCCTTAATCTTCGCCCCTCCTTGCACTTTGGGTTCCAGAGATGTGAGGAGCATCTCCAAATTCGAAACAAAATGATACTAAAAATGTTGAATTCAGTTGTGTCTATTAGATCTCGCATGGAAATAAATGCGATTTGCTGTAAATAATTTCAAAATTTTATTAGTAGCAGAACCAATCCACAACTTCAAGCACAGACAAAGATGATGTCTTGTGAACAGTTTATATAGAAATAAAGATATTTGTAACAGAATCGTGGTTTTGATTGTAATAGTAATTTAAGTAAAATGTCCCGAAAATACCTATTATTGTTTTTCGGACGAGTAGGCAACATGTTGGGTGCACTATTTCTTCGTGCAGTTGCGAAAAAATCATGATTGCGATTTTGGGCGACAAATAAGCAGCAAAACGCGTATGAAATAACTCCTAGAATAAGTGAATTTTATATGAAAAATACATGTTACCAATGTTTCCCCGTTAACATGTCGCAATCACGGTTTCGCTTTTGGGCGACAAATAAGCAGCAAAACGCGTATGAAATAACTCCTAAAATAAGTGAATTTTATATGAAAAATACATGTTACCGATGTTTCCCCGTTAACATGTCGCAATCACGGTTTCGCTTTTGGGCGACAAATCATATATATATATATATATATATATATATATATATATATATATATATATATATATATATATATATAAAATATATATATATATATATATATATATAATATATATATATATAATATATATATATAATATATATATATATATATATATATATATATATATATATATATATATATATATATATATATATATATATATATATATATGTGCATATATTTATATTTGAATATTTAAGCTGCAGCGTAAGGCCATACGAATTATATTTAATAAAGGATACATGAAAGATGTTAGAGAAGTTTTTAAGTCAAATGGTATATTAACCTTCCCATGCCTATATATTCAACACACTTTAGTCCTTGCTTTTAAAAATATTAACAGCTATACCCAACAGAACCAACTGCATGAATATAACACCAGAAATTGTGTTGACTCTCAGACTCAAAGTTAGTCGCTACAGCAAAAATTACTTTGGCCCTAAATTCCTAAATAAATTGAAATTTAACTATAGAGAGCATAGTTTGTCAACCTTTAAAAACATTATTTCAAAAATACTAGTGGAAAAAACCTACTATTCAATTGACGAATTTCTGAATGACACCTACGCCTCTGTAGTGGACACTTATGTAATAGTTGTATGTTTTTGTTTGTACGGCACAAGTTGAATTGTGGTGTTATATGTGTTTTTTGTAAGTTTACTCAATGTTTTTTAATGTAAGTTTACTTAATGTATTTAAAAAGAAAAAACCTTTTTGTACTTTTTACTATACTTTTCACTACTTATGTGACGAATGTAAGCACTATTATTCTGTGTATTAGCATGATTGAATAAATAAATTAATAAATATATGTACATATTTGTAAATTACAGGCCATTTGAGTTTGAAAATCGACTCTATTAAACAGTTAACGTTACGTCACGAATTTCATTTTCTATCAAAATTACCTACTTCTTTTGTGAATTTTCCGACACTTTTATTAAATATTCAAAAAACCTGTAGGCTTTGCGAGTATCGCATCCACTTATACCACAAAGAAGACACAATCTCGTCGGTACAGCTAACTGGGCTCATCGTTCTTCATTTCAGTGAAAAATCTGCTCATTTCTTTAACATAAATAACATCTCAACACATGCAAATAATGACGTTTTCTGGACCATTAATATCACAGTTTTAGATACGTTTTTGTTTCGAAATCTTTGAATGTACCTACTACTGAAATATCTTTTGAAGGTTCCTCAACATTTCATCGAATTGTGGCAGAATAAGTCTTCCGAGTTCATGCAGTTGCGATTACGTCTGGATTTATGAGCCAGAGTATGAAAAGGTTTCTGGCGAACAATTCTGTGGACGTTACATTTTCAACAACAATTCTGAACTTAACTACATCAGTCAAACTAGGAACTTGAAAATCACATTTTTGTATTCGATGGATTACGAACACGGATTTACAATCAATTTCGTGGCAAAAAGTGAGTACTTAGAGACAAACACTAGCTACAGCTTTTTTCTTGGGAACTTACGTAGGCCAATATTATGAATTATTTTAAACTTCTTACTGAAATCTCGAATTCATTTGAAGGGCCCCGGGGAAAAACGATCATAGTCACTCCCATCAAAATTTTCAGGATTGCGTTTTTTAACTTTAGAGTCGATTATATAAGAATGAATTTCTATTTTTTTTCATATTTTAACACATTATTTATTTACATTGAAAGAAATCAAAAAATATTTTTACAAAATGAGCATAAGAAATAAATTACGAAACATAAATATTTATGGACCTTGATCGTTCTTGCCAGTTACACAGCATCAATTGGTGGGTCGTCTACGTATTCGGTGTCATCGTCATCTCCTTCGTTTAAACCATGGGAAGGAACCAATGAATTATAAAATTCTTGAGAATGTGCGTTAGTCAAAAACTGTTTTAAATGTAGAAGGTCCTTCAATTTTGCAGGTTTAATAGGCAATTTTCCATTGTAAAGTTCTCTTAATACTATTGGGTCGTTTTGCTTCTTGGACTTCCTTGGTTTCTTGTTTCTTGTGCATTGATTCCCAACAATAACTTCTTTGAAAAAGCTTCCAAAGTAGTTTGGCTTATGGAGTATGAATCTTGGCTCCTTTTGGTCAACTTTAAAAATTCGAATAGGTCGTGTAGGTAAAGGGCACTTTTTAGCATAAAGTCCAGATAAAAAGTGTGTCCATGATTCAAATTTGATTTCTGTGGCACAATCGATGACAGTAAAAGGTGATGGTTTAATTCTGCTACTTCTGATGACGTTCCTCCAGTCATCGGGTGTCTCAGTGTAAGTTTTTGTATTGATAAGACTCATATCCTTGTCTCCCTCCATATATGAGTGGCCTCTTATGGGGAATACAACTTTTACGGTTTCAAATCATTTCAGTGTATGGACTGTGTAGTGCAAAAAACGCATAACCGTGAAATTCTTGTTCTGCCCTGCGCACGAATCGCAGAAAATAATTATGTGTCATCTGCTCCCTTTCGAGCGACACTTTCGTCGTACGTGTAAAATACTGAGGTAGAGTCAGACAATACATGGATATTGAAAGAAATGAAATTCAATTGACGACGATAATACACGTCAGATGTGGTTATGTTAGGAGTAGGCAGATTTTTTTGATAATCAATTGTAATTGCCTCAATTTCTTCATTTTTTCTGGCTTCTTTTCGACAGTTTTTTTTTATTGAGTAAAATTTTGCGCTTCTCGCCAAGTGTTCTTCTTTTTCCTTCTTCTTCTTCTTAAGTATTTCCTGCGCTAATGATTCATTGGTTTCTTCATCAGTAGTCTTACTCACTTTTTCTTCTAAAACCGAAATTTCCGATTTCAATAAATCGCAACAACTGCATGTGTCTTTTCGAGTTTATCCGAATGAAATGTTAAAGTTTCGATCAAATATTTCGCGGAAAGTGGTGAAACCAACAGTGTGCTCCTTGTTACTCTCATTGTACATTCGATGTAACTTGGCTTTATCTAGTTCTTCAGGTAAATACACCCTTGATGTATCCTTTAAAGAATAATGAGATTTCCTGCCCCTAAGAGATTTAATGAAGTTAAAAACTTTTGATTTAGTTTCCTCAGACAGTTTATTTGCCCTGTTTTTATGTTTACCTCGGCTATCTATTTGAGATTCGCCGAATTCAATCAACTATTTTTGCAAAGTTTGCACACGGCGATTCGATATGCCATGTAAGGCTAAGAAGGCTTTGTGACAAACAGTTACATCCTGCAATGTATCGTTATCGTCAACACGCACACAGGCACGATAGCAATAAGAAGACTCGTGGTTACTTGCCTCTTCGTCGTCCTTTCGGTTGCGCCGCCGCTGAACTGGAACTACGGTGATCAATCCACTTAAATACTGATTCTGTTTGTTGTAATCCCCCAGTTTGTTAAAGTTAGATATGATACGTTGTTGTTCTTCAGGCAAAATAACTTGAAAACACTTGTACCGAAAGCAATTACAATTTTCACCTGTCTCGTTAGTTGAAGCTCTAAGTTTTTTCATTACGTCATTCATTCTACCAGTTTTCTTTCTTTTTTTTTACATCGCTTTGAACACTAGCCCCTTCAAAACTTTCTGTTTCACTAAAATCACTGAGCATTATTAAAATCAAATCACAAAATTACTAGATCAGGTTATGAGGAAGATGTTATGCCAACAGAACATCAACAAGACAGAAAGCAAACTAAACATTAAAGTAACTAAGAAAACAAACCAAGTAAATAAACAAAGAATCAGGCATGGGTTGAGTGGGGCCAATTGGACATTGATCACCCTTGCCCGTCGGCGCTTGGACTATGATCGATTTTGCCCGTCAGCCCAAATTATTTTCCTGTTATAACTCAGTGACTATGATGTTTTTTGACTGTATGATATCACAGTTTTTCCCCGTGGCCCTTCATTTATTATTATTCAAATGGAAAGATTATGCAAGATGTTTTACAAAACTTAAGTTCTTAGTCCCTTTATTTGGGTAATTATTGATTTCGAATATAGACATACTTTTCTAAATTAATGATAAATACAATTTCATTATCCAAGGTTTTTAGAGCCAACTTTTTGATTCAAAAGTTATAAGAAAATTTGAAAACTCATTTCGATCTTGGATTTTTCTGAAATTATCTTAATAATTTCTACCGCGATTATAAATTATATAATTATTCAACAAAATGAAAAACTGCTTACATAAAAACAAAGGTAACAAATATAGCGAGGTCAGAGCTTAAGACTTAAACATCTAAAAATGATAACAAATTTTCCTAGAACTAAAAATGTCATATAGAGCAGGTAGCCTATGATAGCATACATAACTCAAAAACATTTAGTCCAGGATCCCAGGAACAATTTTTACAATTTATTAATATCAAGCTAATTTTCCGAAAGTAGCTTGATTTTGATGAAACGCCCAACTTTGTCTCTTAGATCAATTCTTCATTGTGCTAGCTAACAGGGGTAGCAAAGATGGAGTATGTTGATGTGACAATTCTCAAAATTTCATTAATAACTGCGAGTCTTTTATTAAATGTTAAGAAAAAAATATTTGTCCTACAAAATGTCTGGTGTGATAAAAGAATCCCCTCCTTCCAACATGTATCGATAACGAGACCATCAAAAATGATTACTAACAAACTGATTTTTTTACTGTAGTTTTGTTGATATTTATATAATTTAACAGCCACATTATCCTACAAATTGCGTGGTACGTTATCCCGGTCCTAACGCACTAGTGCGGTAAAAAATTATCAAACAAATTTTTGTTGAATTTTTATTGAAATGATAATTATTGGCAATTTTAAATTAACACACAAACATAACTTAAAAACTTAACAACTTTAAATAGCGAATTCCGGATCTCTGTGGTAGCAAGTTCGCCGTAGCAGCTTCAACTAGCCGTGAAATCTCCATATTTTCGACTGACATTTTGACTGACAACTTCAAAGTGGCGTTGCTTTTTTTTGTCGCTATGACATCCTAATTTTCATAACAATAAAAAAAGTTAAAACATTGCTGGTGACCGAGTTGGGAAATTTTAGACTATAGGTAATTAATTTGTATTTAATCAAAACGAACGGTTGTAGATAAAATAGTATACATAACTCAAGTGGTAGAGGTTTTTAGCACACTTAAGTGAATGAAAAGACTCGCCTGCGGCTCGTTTTTCAAACTTCACTTAGCGTGTGCTAAAAACCTATTTACCACACTTATTATGTAATATACTATTATCAAACGAAACATACAGATTAACTTACAACAAACTTCGAAGTCATAAAAATTAGCTTCATTGAACAGTCTTTCAGAATATAATAGACAAGTGATACTCCGTAGAGAGCTTATTTCGCTATTTTGTTTTTATTTAATTGATATGCGGGAATATCCGCTCAACATTGGCATATGAATGTGATATTGATAAAACATGAAAGATGAAAGTAATCAACATAGGAACCATTTCTGTCATCGCTACGCTTAAGAACCTGACTTTTTGATAAATAGTCTCATAATAGAAACTTTCGAATCATCAAATCGTCCTATTTAATTCCGCTATCTCTGTTAGCTACTCCAATCGAAAATTTTCGTATAGCAAATGGTTGGGCGTCTCATCGAAACAAAGTTACTCACGAATATTCAGCTTGTTAGTAATTATATTTAGTACAGGGATCTGTACTACAAGTTTTGATCGTTGGACCGGGATAACGTACCACGCAATTTGTAGGACAATATGGCTGTTGAATTACATAAATATTAACTAAGCTACAGTAAAAAAATCAGCTAGTTAGTAATCATTTTTGATGACCTCGTTATTGTATATATTAGAAGAAGGGGACTCTTTGATCATACCATACATTTTGTAGGACAAATATTTTTTTCCAATAATGTGAATCATTTTCTTGAGATTCAATGAAAAACCCACAGTTATTAATTAATTTTTGAGAATCGTCAAACCGACCTATTCCATCTATGCTACCCCTGTTAGCTACAACAATGGAGAATTGATGAAAGAGGCAAAAGTGGGCATCTCATCAAAATGAAGCTATTCACGGAAAATTAGCTTGATAGTAATAAATAGTAAAAATTGTTCCCGGGATCCTGAACTAATTGTATCTTTTAACCTTTAGGATAATTTTAATGTTAAATAACCATTCATTTAGAATAAAAATTGGCATCAGAAGTTATTTGTATCTGCTTTTCAAAAGATATTTGTAATCGGATAAAAATGGCGATACACGATAGAAAACTTTGTTGTCTATGATTGCATTTCCATTTTATCTCTATTTGTTTGGAAACTTTTTGTTTGATATATAGGAAATCGTAATCAAACAAAATTTTAAAAAAGTTATTGTTAGACATCTAATCCATATCACTGAAATAATTATATGGGTCGCTGTTAGTGTCATATTTCCTGTCTTCATTTATCATAAATTATTTATATCTTTGAAGCAATTGGCGCGCCTATTTTTTGATTTATTGGTTTAATTATCGACATGTTCTCCACTATATTTCGTTCACCTTGTTTTGCTCATCTTCGTGATTCTTGTGGAGTTTTTTCTTTTTTATAAGTTCTGCAACCTCGGGAGTTCCATTGAGCAGTCGAAATTTTCTTTCTTTTAGTTTTAACTTTAGGTACGGCCAAATGTACTTGTGGAAGTTCCTGAATCCTCTGCTTGAGTGACTCATTTAAAGAAGACGTAACTTGTAGGTATTCAGCAGTTATCGATTATCTTCTTTATTTGTGCTTATTGTAGAAGAAAGCTTATTTTTTAAGAGCAGAAATATGAATGTTGGTGGTTGAGTGCTGTGAGTACCTAGAAGCAGGGCCGGATTAACCCTCTTCGGGCCCCTAGGCAACAAGACTGTCCGGGCCCAGATCTTTTTAAGTTGATAAAAGGATGTAAGTAACTTCCAGATGATCGACTCCAGGTATCCTGTTACATGGTTACTTTGACTTGATGCTGCAGCATCACCTTACCTGACTCGTTAGCTTTATTGAAATGGTCTTAATGACTAGGTTATATTTGAATGATGAATGATGATCTAGGTTGCATGATGGGACGGGACGCAGTTATTTTAAATTTGATCTTGTTAAACGCAATAAAATACAATAAACTAAAGAAAACAGTTTTGTAAAGTACAAATTGGTAGAAGTCAACTTCCAAGATATTTATCTTTTTCGTAGGTACAGTAATTCTTCTAACTTTTTTTAGAAAAAAAATAGTTTAAAACATCTTGGAAGTTGACCCTTCCTAATACATCATTTTCAATGGCCATTATCGATAATGAATTCAAACGTTTCTTAGACATTGTTGAACGAAGACGGTTTATTAGTTCTACTACTAGATACTAGATGGTTCTGTATGTATGAAGTATTTCATCAATTGAAATTATGGGTCAGAAGAAAGCAATAATATTGTTGAGGAATTTCATACAAATTTTCAAATAATTTTTTTTTCTTGGTGCTTGCACGGGCCCCTAGTCGATGCGGGGCCCCTAGGCAGTTGCCTACTCTGCCTAATGGTTAATCCGGCCCTGCCTAGAAGCGCCATATTTCCCTTGCCTATAGATATATCTCCTCAATTTATGAATTTTTTAATATCCTTTCAATATATTTCCTCAAACATTTCTACATGTAATAGACTAGAGCTCATTGTACTCATGAGTCTCAATATGGAAACAGCTACTTATCTTCTGAATTTAATCTTGCATACTAAGGTCATAATTTTCAAAGTATTGGTAAAAATTGAAATCATTACATATATTTTCCGTCGACCGCTAAATAAAAGCTTACTTCAACGTACACGAAATTGATCATTAATGACCCATTTTAATGTACAATTTCGCCTATTTTAATGTATGATTGTCATGGGCCGCCAAACACAGAAGTATTCAGCATGGAATAGTTGAATTATTCTGTGTCTGTACTATTATTCCACAGAGAAAAGGAATTCATAATTCAAATCGAAAAATTTAACTCTATACAAAATAAAGTAGAAACTGCGGAAAAATTTTTATGCAATAATCGTTCGAAAGTAATTAACACTTCAGCTTCCACCAGTTCCACATATTCCTTATCGGATATTGTAGGTAATGTTAACTATTCAGAATGTCACATGTCTAATATTACATCTATAAATTTCTCAAATTGTTCCATCGGAAGCATAAATATAAATATATCGAAATGAACATAGAAATTTATATTGTGTCAAATGTATCTGTTATGCAAAATAAAAATTTATTTCAATCAAGAATTTATGTTCAATTCATGATGAGGTCGACGGAAAAATCTTGTAATAAATTCGTTTATTAATGTAGCGATTAATGGTCTCGAACTATTGAAATATCTCAACCATTAATCGCTTTCATTAATAAACTAGTTTATTAAATAACTATTAAGCGATATTTAGAAGTAGCATGTTTTCAGGAAACACAAAAGTGAGCGGCGGATATCCGTATTTCGAAAATTTAAACAATGTGTCCCAACAATGGATCAGTTCTCCGTTCTTTCCAAGCAACTACCCTAGGGATTTGAGCAGTGAGCATGTCATAAAATGTAAACTTTCAGATAAATGTCGTATAAGCCTAAGTTTCACTGATTACAGGATTGGACAAGAATCTATTCTGGAGGCAAGTTACTAGTTCTTAGTATTATACCGAGTAATTTTTTTTTAACGATATTATAAAATACAATGATAAATTAAGTGTTCTAATGAATTCAACAAATTTATAATGAAACAAATCCTGTAAATCTTTCCAAAGACAGAAATATGTTATATTATAATATATATCATATTCTGAATAGTTCTACATATTTTTCAAGTTGTTAGCCTATTCTCAAGAGTAACACAATGTTATTGTACAGGCTGTCCCATTTTCGATTCCTTACGGGGTAACTCGCTTATTTTTAAAGATAGAGATTTGCAGTTTTCGCGAACGTTGGCTACTTTCTTGTGAATCTTACGATACCGTAAATAAAATTTTCATAGCTTGCTTCGTTTTTGAGATACAGGGCGAAGTTGAAAATATTGCATTTTGGTCCCCCTCCTGTATCACAGCTGCCTTTCACCTTAAAGGAGAAGTGAAAACTGTCTTTTATACAATTTTTTACGTAGAATCCAGTGGCGTAGTCAGATTTTCGAAATGAGCTGTCATTGTTTGGATATAACCCAATGTTATAATTTTTTAAATGGAACACTCTGTATATTTTTCCATATTCAAAACACAAATGTTTTGCGCTTTTCAAAAATAAATAATACTTATATAAAATTCTAAGTATTAACCCTGTATTTAGATAATTTTCTTTTTTGTATGGCAAGTCAAGACAAATATCACTTTGATAGATCGTTCGGCGCAATAAACAAAAATATCACTTCCATTTTTATAGGTTAGAATGAAAAGTATTCATTAAAAAAATATTATTCAATATAAGTTACTAAACAGAGATGAATTTAATAATTATTATAACAAAAATAGAAACTTATATGTAACACTGCTACAAAAGAAAGTTTTATTATTGTTCTGTTGAAAATGTTTTGTGAATATTGTTCAAATTACTGCCCATTCTGTTGAAGACACAGACGACATCTTCTGAAGATAGCACCAATCGACCACAGTAACAAAAATCTTATATCTAAGTGTTCGAAAGCTTCTCTCGAGGCATTCATCAGAGCATCTCGATTTTCGTGCTGCGTGTGGTTTATTTTATTTTTTATATAGCCACATATGAAAAAATCTAATATAAATAAGTCAGGGGACCTTGGTTGCCAGTTTATGGAACCATTATTACCAATCCACTGGTTTCGGAATCTTTCATTAGGATAAACCTTTTCTATATTGAACCAACCGAATTTTGTCAAGTAGTTCAGAAAGAAAATCATAAATTAAAGCTTTAATGTATCTTCTTTCGTTTTTGGAGGAAGATTAGCCTACCGCATTTTCGACGGTAACTTGAATCACCAAAGATATTTGGAAATTTTGGATGATTTTCTTTCTGAACTACTTGACGAAATTCCGAGAGAAGTTTTCGAATACTTTGGTATAAGACTTTTGTTTTTACTGTGGTCGATTGGCGCTATCCTCAGAAGATGTGTCTTCAACAGAATGGGCAGTAATTTGAACAATATTTAGAAAACATTTTCAACAGAAAATCAATAGAACTTTCTTTTGTAGCAGTGTTCCATATAAGTTTCTATTTTTGTTATAATAATTATTAAATGCATCTCTGTTTAGTAACTTATATTGAATAATATTTTTTTAATGAATACTTTTCATTCTAACCTATAAAAATGAAAGTGATATTTTTGTTTATTGCGCCGAACGATCTATCAAAGTGATATTTGTCTTGACTTGCCATGAAAAAAAGAAAATTATCTAAATATAGGGATAATACTTAGAATTTTATATAAGTATTATATATTTTTGAAAATCGCAAAACATTTGTGTTATGAATATGGAAAAATATATAGTGTTCTATTTAAGAAATTATAACATTGGGTTATATCCAAACAATGACAGCTCATTTCGAAAATCTGACTACGCCACTGGATTCTACGTAAAAAATTGTATAAAAGACAGTTTTCACTTCTCCTTTAAGTTGAATGGCAGCTGTGATACAGGAGGAGGACCAAAATGCAATATTTTCAACTTTGCCCTGTATCTCAAAAACGAAGCAAGCTATGAAAATTTTGTTTACGGTATCGTGAGATTCACAAAAAAGTAGCCAACGGTCGCGAAAACCGCAAATCTCTATCTTTAAAAATAAGCGAGTTACCCCGTAAGGACATGGGACACCTGTACAGTTACTGAAAATAAAATAGTAGAACATTAGTCAAGTATGTAATTTTATTTTTCTAATTTTGACATATAAAGTGACTTCAAAACTTATCGACGTTTGGAAACGTTTTACTCTTCGCAACTGGTTACGAAAAGTAAAATATTTCGCAACTGTTGATGAAAAGTTAATTTCGCCATTAATTGTGAAAAATACAGAATCATTGTAAGACTAAACTACTTGAACTATGTACTTCTTCACCTTTATATATATATTTATATATATATATATATATATATATATATATATATATATATATATATATATATATATATATATATATATATATATATATATATATATATATATATATATATATATATATATATATATATATATATATATATATATATTATAAAGGTTGAATTCTTTATTCCCATTTTTTCTTGAAAATACGCTAGCAAAACTTCTTCGTCGAAATTAGTAATCCTTTTTTGTTCACACCATAAACAATATTCTTAGGAATAATTGTAGATAACGCAGATTGTGCCGCTTCCTCGATGTCGCTTGGTACGTCGTTCTCTGAATCGGACATTGCAGTATATATTCTTCTACTTCAAAACAAATTCAAGGAAATATTTACGAAAAGAAAAGCGATTATTTTCACTTTTTTGACAATCAAAATCATAGACAAACACTATCGAAATTACGAAATATGACACTAACTATACTTCCATAGCAACGAAGTGAAAAATAAATATCTGCGAATTCACTAGACGAGGGACGTTTTGATACTTTTAATTTAAATTTAATAGTCACATCCTATTCAAAATTAGAAAAAATATTGTATGAAACACGTTGGGAAACACTATTTTTCGTAATTCGCGTTCTTTTGCGCAACTCGCTTCGCTCGTTGCGCAGAAATACGCTCATTACGAAAAATGATGCTTCTCCCAACTGGTTGCACAAATAACTATTTTACTATACAGAATATTACATTTTCAGTTTTTCGATTTCAACGGATTCAGAATGTTTGTAAGTACTGGAAACATATTTCGACCACCAATTCTGACTAGTTCCGGACCTTCGCTAGCAGTTAGATTCTACGCCAATGGTTATACAAACGTGGGATATAAAGCTAGTTATACGTTTCTTTTGGAGAATAAGGAATATATCAAACCAAGTACAGGTATTTTATGCTTAAAATTCTTATTTTCATTGACCCAGATCAATAAAGATTTTTTATATTTAAGATTTATAAGGAAGGAAAATTTTGGGACTGCTACCTAACAAAACGTAACTTCTAGGCAAGATAGATAAAAATCATTGGACTTCACGGTCTATTTCCATTATAATTAAACCGTACAATATAAGGAATAAACATAAATATGACAATCATAATTTTTTTTAGATTGTGAAAATGGAAAATCAATTGTGAAACAAAATATTTTTAATAAATTTTATTTTGTGACATTGTAGGGGTACAAAATATCATTGTGGTTCTTTAAAAAGACAATAAATTTTTTGAATCATTTAAAAATTACTCCTTTATAGACTTTGACAAAACTTTTTCAATTCCAGATAATGTAGATCAAATTCTTATCCTTAAGTTAAAACCGACAATCAATTCTTGAAAAATATAGTAGTCAACTTCATATATTCCACTTTATGTGATAGTTAAAATCGAGTACCTACCTATATCTATATTAATTTTCATATACAAATGAAGTTGCGGTATTTTTCCTGACCGATAATAATTAATATACTTCACAAAAGGATACACATATGTACGATATTAGTAGTTCTGCTTGTTTGTCGCCATCCATTTATGAGATACTCACAAATATTTGTGAAACATAAAAGTCTACTTAGAATTTTCATCAACTAAATATCAAAATTCGAATATCAGTAGATAATACATAATAAATAATGAAAGATCATAAGAATTTTTCATAAAAATTAACACAATACCTTCATTTCGAATGATTATTCATATTGATTATCTATTTAAGTAATACCGATATTTTTTTCAGATTGTGGAGGATGGGTTAATGATTTAGGAGGAGGAATCACTATGATGAATATGACAACAAGAGGAAATACAAAAGCGTATGATTGCATTTATATTGTGAAACCTCCCCTAAATTTTTCTCATATGAAAACACATTTGTACGTCAAAGTTGCACTTTTCTCTAATTTTGGTGAGCTTTTATCACATAGTCAATACATTATTCAGTTTTCAGGATATTTTTTTCTCATATGAACACATTTGTATGTCAACGTTGCACTTTTCTCTAACTGTGGTGAGCTTCTATCACATATTAAATATATAATTCATTTTTTATGGTATTATATTGTCTATAAATTTAATATATCTTGTTTATAATTGAATAGAATTGTCTTATTTTTGAGGGTTAAATTCATCGATGAAATCAATTTTTCTCCATCGAGTCACATTTCCTAGATACATAGCAGTATCAAAAACAGAAAATATTCATTCAAAATATTATCATAACTCAATTTTATTTTATATGAGTATATGGATATAATGGCAATAAAAGATCTAAACTAGTTCACAAAATGTTTTTAACTATAATCTACTTTGCTACCCGAAAAATGTGATAAATATCTTTTGTTTGCCGTTTCATCATTCTCCCTAACAAGACCCTATCAATATTCGCCCATCATGAAAAGGGTTTCAGTTATCTTGATAATAGTGTTCCATCGTTAGATTATCTGGGTGGAATCATAGATCGTAGTCATATATTGCGTCTTTCAATTTTTCCGGAAAGAAATCTAAGTGAAATTTGAAAACTGAATTTTAAGCGTCATTCTGCACTCTACATTCTTGTATATGTCTAACAAATCATTCAGAACGAAAATATAGTTATCATCTTCTCTTTTGCCCAAAATTTTTACCAAGCTAGTTAGTCGAGTACTTAGCGTACGCTGGCTAGTATTTGGGATGAGTTTTTTTCAGAGGTTTCCTCGTGGTAATGTAAGTCACTGCTTGCAAACTTATAAGGCGAATGCTGGGCCAGTATTAATCCTCTGAACCCTACCCACATTTCCTATGTTCCATAAATATCCCGTCTCACCTATCCTTAATGCACTTGTACATACAAGTGTATCCTCTGATCTGGCTGAAGGAGTTAATCCCAAACTCAAGCTGCCCGCCTCCCTGACACATACTTCAGGGAGGAATGAAGCACGTGTGTTTCCTTCCTTTTTTGCCCAAAAAGTCTTTTCCAGTTGCTGAGTTGGCCCATGAAGGACCGGATCTAGTATTATTATTAAGGGGGCAAGCTTCGATCTTGGCGCCCCTTCCCACCAATCTACCAAGAGGCCTAGTGCAATTTTTAAAAGTTTACCTAATTGAAAAGAAATGCTTAAAAAATGATAAAAAATTATTGTAATAATTTATAAATTCAAGTCTTACGTGCTAAAACATTTGTAAAGGTAGATTTTGATTTTATTCACTAAAGTAAATTTTAATTAATATATTTCAAAGCATATGAAAAAGCCATCGAAAAAGGATCAAATTAATAGGGACATAGAACACAGATAAATAATATGTGTAGATTAATATGTTCATTATGGTCCAAGAGCTGGTGACACATTTAGACCACGGATTTCACCCAACTAGCTATGTAGCTCAAAAGAAAAAAAAAGGCAATACACGTGTTTCATTCCTCCCTGAATTAACTCTTTCAGCCAGATCAGAGGATACACTTGTATGTACAAGTGCATTAAGAATAAGGAGAAGGGATATTTATAGAACATAGGAAGTCTGGGTAGGGTTCAGAGGATTAATACTGGCCCAGCATTCGCCCTATAAGTTTGCAAGCAGTGACTTACATTACCATGAGGAAACCTCTGAAAAAAACTCATGGCAGACTAGTCGGCCCCGGGGTTTGAACCTGAGACCTCCCAAATGCTAGCCAGCGTACGCTAAGTACTTGACTAACTAGCTTGGTGCTCAAAAGAACCGTTTATGATAGTTAAGTATGGAATGGTTAGTCTGTTTAACATTTACAGGTGGAACAGGTACTGCGCAACGTAAAAATCAGGTATAATATCTATGTGAAAAAAAAATTGACCCAGCATGAAATAACTTAAATTGTAGTTCATTATCAATAATAAACGTAATATACAAACTGCAGATCATTTGAATGGGGTGAGACGGAACCAGACCACCCCAACGATAATTTTTAAAAGTATAAAAAATATGTTTTTGACCACGCTGAAAATTTAATAGCGTGTCAATCACATTACAATAATCATACCAAAAACTCAGATCATTCTGATGGTGTAAAAAACTGACAGACACACTAAATATATTCCACTCATTGACTTGGAGCATCACGTGTTTAGACCAGATGTATTAAGCGTTTGTAATAAATGAATTTTATTACATAAAAAATTGATAAGTAAGTGATACGAACTGATTTTACACATAAACATTTTTAACCTATTTAACAATTTGGTATTTTTTTCTCTTCTTTGTGAATTTTCATGACAGTATAACTATTGAAATGTAGTTTCGATTTCTTCAACTATACTGTTATAATTTTTACTCCAAAAATATCATAACTGGACGAGAGTAAAAACGATTGATACATCTGGCCAAACCACGTGACGCTCTAAGCTAATTAGATCGAGACATAACACTCTCTCTCTCACACTCTCTCTCATATTCATTCCTTTCCAATTTCGATCTCACTATATTTTCAGGAATATTTTCAGCCTGCGTGGCAGTTTTATACACCATCAAAATGATCTGGCTTTTTGTTATGATTATTAAAAGTATATGATTGACACGTTATTAAATTTTCAGCAAGGGTCAAAAATATTTTTTTTATACTTTTAAAAAATATCTTTGGGGTGGTCTGGTTCCTTATCACCCCATTCAAATGATCTGCAGGTGGTATATTACGTTCATTATTGAGAATAAAGTACAATTTGAGTTATTTTATGCTGGGTCAATTATATTTTTCAACATAAATATTTAACCTGACTTTTACGCTGCGCAGTACCTGTCCAACCTTTAAATGTTAAACAGACTAACCATTCGATACGTAACTATTATAAACTGTCTTTTGAGCTACATAGGTAGTTGGGTAAAATACGAAGTGTAAATGTGTCATCAGCTCTCCGACTATTAGTTTATGTGTAATTGTATATTTCAATGTTATATAGAACAGTAATATAAAATTCTTAATTAAAAATTGGACGTAGGTATACACGTTGATAATGATTTCACCTTTGTCGTACCAACGCATTTTTTAAAATCTGATTTGAATCGATGAAGCCATGTATGGTATGAATAGACGTCTTTCGTTTCAGAACAGTGTTGATTTGCAAAGTTTTCATTTTATACTATTTTGTCTCTTGAAGTTGAGTATTTTGGAGCTCCAGGCGCATATCACTAATATCATAATGTTTGATAATATATCCATAGTCATTAAACTGCTTGTTCAATTAACTTTCAGCTGGTAATACCGAATTGACCATCAGACAAGGTTCAACGTCTAACGGACCGCTAGTGGAATTACTGCGGCATCCTATATATCAGTATATCGAACCCCAAAAAGAGCATGTTGCTCCTATTTCAGAGGGGTTTTACATCAATTTGAAGGGATTGTTCAAAGGGACATCCAAAATGGTTATTGTCTATACAGCTTTTAACTATAAAGGTAAAATATAGTAGCAATGCGGGCATGTGTAGGTATATATACCTATATATATATATATATATATATATATATATATATATATATATATATATATATATATATATATACCCTATTAATAATAACGGGGTAGTTCAGCCTTCAATTATATGAAATAATACTCTTTAGACCATTTCCAAGCTTTCGTCAATGTTTATTGACTTCTTCAGGGCTAAAATTACAAAATCAACATTAAAACAATCAAATTGATGAACATCCATCAAAGTTACATTATCTGTGAGATTAAAAACAACTTAACATAAGCACATACACAAGTTTGTTAGAACGAATTTTTCTAGAGGCAACTAACTAAATGGTGCGACCCTTATAATAACAATATCTGAAATGAAACGCGGACAAATACCTAGACACATGGCGTGCGATACACATGTGTACTGGTAGGAAACAAGCCAAACGCCGGAATATAATTATTCATCTCTAGACGGAAATTTCAAATTTATTAAGTACGTATAAATATTGCTCAGGTTGGAAGTATCTGATTTTTTATTAAGAGCTTCAGGGTGATTTTGAATATGGTACATTTCCAAAAAAAGCCGCTTCTTGTAATTGTGTTCCTGATCCAATATTCTCGTATTTTCATAATTAAAATTATGCCCCGTGTCTTTTATGTGGGTCGTTAAGGCGGAGGAGATCTGTTTATTTTGATTTTTTGAGTCACTTTTATGTCCTGTGGTTCTAGAGTTCAAGTTCTTTGACGTTTGACCGATATATACTGCTTCACAGTTGGTGCATGGTATTTTATACACAACATCCGACTTGAACCTATTAGGAACTGGTTCTTTAAGTCTAGTAAAAAGTGAGGATATTGTTAGATGGTTTGTTTTTGCAACCTTCGTTTTACCTCGAAATAACTTTGACAGTTCTGAGGTAGGTGGTTGTACGTAAGGGAGCACAGTGATTTTAGTATCTGTTCTGTTCTCCACGCGATGTGTGTTATCCACATTAGAAGGATCTGGACTGTTAAACAATAATTTATTTATGAGTCCCGGAGGATAACCATTTTGTTTTAAAATTTGTTTGAACTTCTGTATACTTCTATTGTATTTTGTGTGATGGCATATATTCTTTATTCTCCGCTTGAACTCCTTTATGAAATTGATCTTCATGCTAAAGGGATGGTAAGAAAGGTAGTGGATATTGCTGAATTTGAGGAAAATTCAGCAATTAATTCTTATAAATATAAAGTAATCCCAATAAGTAACAGATGTCATTTTATTTTAATTATTGATTAATAATTATATCAATTATTATAAATGTCCTTTCATTTTTAAGCATTAAGGACATTATGTACCTGGTACTTATTACAGGACATAATATATTTGAATATTTCCCAAGGATATTTACCAAAAAGTTGCGAGACTTGTAAGTAGTACCATTTCATACGCGTCATGTTTTTTTTTTCGTTGTTATGGACGTATAGCATAATAACAAACATTTGTACTAGATGGGCAATAATGAAAAAGTACCAATAAGGTCGAAAGCGTCTATTGTTTTCTATCATTTGTGGTAACCATCTTGATGTTTCTTACATTCACTGCTCAAGGACGGATTGTCATCGAGACTCATATACCTAGTTCCACTAGGGCAGGCTTTCCCAACCTTCATTTCGCCAAGCCTCCCCGAGCTAAAAATAATATTGTCATGCCCCCCATAGGTAAGTTTCAACAAAAATAAGGAACACACATTTTATTAATTAAATTAATTATTAATTAAATTATTTATTTTTAGGTATTTTAAATACAGATACAATATATTAATTAAGGATAATGAACGAAAGAATACATTTGAATCATTGAGTACTTTTAGAAAAATCTAAATAACCGACATTTTGGGTTTTTTATTTTTCTCTCACACAAAACAAATCGAGTTTTCATGAATCTTGGTGAAAATGTTCGTTTTTATGTCACAATTGCACTGTAATTGGCACATTGGATTTTTTGCAGAATCGTGATAAACCCGTTTTAAACCTACAAAGCCCACATCCTCCCACTTCCCGACCTCAAATCACCCGTAATTTATTTTTCCTGTTATTTTTTTATATTTTCTTCTTTTTTAGATGGGTTTCATCCTGTAACTTTTTTTAAAAAATTATCTGTACTGGCCTACCATGCATCATTACTTGCTAGAATAATTTTTTTTCTTTCACATTCTTTTGTATTTTAAATTATATTTTCATAATTAGATGATTTTTAAATAACTTTTAATTTGAAGTAATTTTAAAACAAATAAATAAAATCTTTTAAAGTACTAGCTAATGAGCTACTTGAGCTTGCATGCTCTGTACCAGTTGGTAGATTCTGGGTTCAGTCGTTGCTAAAGCTATGGTTAAATCGTTAGTTTTTATTAAAACTAGAGCTGAAAAACCTGCCTCGCATAAATAAGTGGACGAAAATGGAATAAGTATTTTTAAAGCAAGAGAAGCAACTTTCGGATTAACAACGAATCGTTTGATCCAAAATTTTTCTAATGTCTAGAGATGAAAGTCATCTTTCATGATCAATCAGCCTTCATTTCTAGAAATTCTTCTTGAACTTCTTCAGGTAGTTGTAAGACATCGACAACAAATGGGTTTCTGGTCATGTGTCATATTGGTGACTCGGAATTGATACCTCGATAGTATCAATTAAATTCATTTTCCAATGCTTCCCAATGAGTTTCTATTTCAGATTTCAAATTTTTTCTCTTGTAATCTTACATATTACGTACTTACGACGCCCCCTCTAACATTTCTCTACGCCTCCCTAGGGGGGCGTGCCCCCCTGGTTGGGAAGTCCTGCACTAGGGGATTTCACGTTGTAGAACTTCGCATCAGTGGTGGCCACCTATGGGTTTGAAGTGACATGAGTTTTCGATGTTTGGTGTTTCTTTTTGGTCTAAAATGCGATACCCATGGATTTCAGATAGATGGCACTATGGTTTTTTTGAATGTCATTAGGGCTCTGCTCAGAAATTATTAGGTAGTTATGTGAATTCGGGGTCGTTGCGCACTTGGTCGATGGACCGGAAATATCGTGTGTGCGCCGACGTCGAATGTTCTCACATTCTCCCTTGAAGGATGAATGGGAATTCCATGTCGTCGGATCTCATGAAACTATTTCCGTTCGAAGGATGATTTGATTAATCACCTATTTTCGAATGAATTATTATTATACCTGAATAATAATAATAATATAAGCTGTATTCCCAAATACAATATCATGAACAACAAAAGTATACAGTTCTTGACTTGAATGGAAATTGTGTCACAAACAGAAAAAATACAACATAAATATAAGAAAATAAACTACATTAAGTATTCTCTCAACGTATACGGTTCCAGCTCTATAAGATATTCGATTACATTTTGTTTAAATTTCTTAAATTGAACAGTACCCCTGATGGTCAGAGGCAGTCTGTTGTAAAGTCTAATACTCATATACCTTGTGCTACTTTCATAAAAAGACGATGAATGTTGGATAAACATTACTCATACGTCTAGTTTGGTAACCATGTTTGAAAGCAGAGCCGTCATACAAATTGTACCTACAGATATATATATATATATATATATATATATATATATATATATATATATATATATATTATATATATATATATATATATATATATATATTATATATATATATATATATATATATATATATATGTATATATATATATATATATATATCTATTTTATTGAATTGTTCATTTTCAGATTGCTTCTCTGGTTTGGATTTTTTATGCCAAAATCTCCGTTGCATTCCTGTTTCCTTGACTTGCGATGGCTTTGACCATTGTGGGGACAAAAGTGATGAAGAACTTGATTGTACTGAAGGTAAACCAAAGAATGAATACTAACAAATTCACAAAATCCAGAGGCTAAAGGCTACACGTTTAAAAAAACTATGTATACATAAACATCTGTATGAAATAATATAATTTAGAACATTAGTAATTATCAAATCTGTGGTGAAAATTCAGAAATTTTCAGAAAAACTGAAGAAAAAAAAATTATATATATATATATATATATATATTATTATATTATATAATATATATATATATATATATTATTAATATATATATATATTATATATATATATATATATATATATTTATTCGAATTGTGTTTGCCTGTGAACTATTTCTAATCTTTTGATAATTATTAGCAATAACAGGCTTGTTGAATCTTAAAAACTCGATTTTATTGAAAATTGACGTTTCGCCACGACATTCATGGCTTTATCAAACTTTTGAGAAAAAATTGAAATTTCTTTGACATTTATTGATTTGAAAAATTTCTATAGAAACAGACTACTGTTTCACTAAAATTTTTTTCGGCTGTGGCCGTACTTTGTTATTTTATTACGTGCTATTCAGTCCAATATTAACATTCAAATTTGTTATTATTAATGGTAAGGGAAACCACAGAAACTTTACCCACGTAATGTTCGAAATAGGTCCAAAATTTATTTTGATTTTGAAGAGTCAACAAGAATAATAATATAAGGGTACTATTTATCTTTTCTTCAAAAATTTCTCATTGCGGCTGTGGCCGTCTTTCAGTTATTAATTACGTGCTATTCAGTCCAATATCAACAGACAGGTCCGTTGATATTAGATGGGAAGGGACCACAGAAAACCTTCACCCACGTAATGTACAAAATAGGTTTAAATATTTTGATGGTTGTCTTAAAAAGACATTACTTGTGATTTTGTGGAGATCACATGTTCAAAACTATATTTTCTTTCCAGAAAAATTGAAAATTCCTAGATGTTTAGATTTTGTCTAAGAAGATGAGTTTTTGTGGTTAGAATTTGTTTGTTGAATTAAATCTGCGTATATTGAACTTAAATGTTTGAATATCTGTTCTATCATTTACGACTTTATTTAAATTTTTTTGAATATGTAACATTTCTAAATTTCTCTGCGTTTTTGATCTTTTCTATTTCTAAAATTTTTGTGCTATTAAAGTTGAAAGTATGATTCTCATTGTTTTTATGTTTTATTAGTGCTGTGGGTTTGTGTTCTGGTATATTTGTGTGCTTTTAATCTTTCTTGTAAATTTTGAAAAGTTTTGTCCTATATATGATTTATTACAATTATTACAGGGTATACTATAAACAACATGAGATTTTTGTAGAAGAGGTTTTTACTTTTTAATTTAGAATATATTTGTTTATTTGATTTTGTGCGGTATGGGCTACTTTAATATCGTGTGGAATTTAACAATTTGTGAAATTTTATTACCTTAAATGAGGAATATATGCGAAGAGGAATATATTTTTTGTTTATATTTTCTTTTTTTGAATGTTTCTAATGTGTTGTACAGTTTAAATGAAAATTCTATTTTTTAGTGATTTTCTGTATAAGTTTATTGGGTAATCGTTTTTTATGAGTAATTTATGGACATCTTGTAATGGTTTCATGTCTGTGTGTAGGTGAAGTAAGTTTAAGTGCTTTGTCTATATATGCCGATTATTAAACTCTTTTTTTGTGAGCAATGATGTGTACTGTTGTAGTTCATGGTTCTTTGTGAAAAAATTCTTTCCTATGCATTTTGGTGATAATTTCATTGTTTTTTGTGCATGAGAGTATATCAAGAAAATTTAATGTATTGTTTTGTTTCTTTTTTCTAGAGTAAATTGTAATTTTCTATTAAAGTCGTTGAAATTTTTTGAGAATATCCACATAAAATCTTCTGATGTTATTAATAAGGCATCATCAACATACCTTTTGAAGTTTTTTGTTCCATTCAAATTATTAATACATTTTCTTCTAAATATTCTAAAACTAATTGAGCTATAACACTGGAAATAAGGACTTCCATTGCTACACCATCAATTTATTGGTAGAAGCTATTTCATATTGAAAATAGTTTGTACCAAGAGCAAATTGAATTGCTTTCTATACATCGGTTTAGAATATTTGTAATAATTTTTGAATAAATACCATTTGTCATTAATTATTATTGGAACCCAAAGAATTTGGAATATTGGTATAAAGAGAAACAACATCTAATGAGAAAAAAATTTGTAATTGTTAGGTATTTTCCAACAGATTTAAGATGGTGCCACGTAGATCGAGAGAATTTTTGATATGATAAGGATTGATTTACTATTTTTTCAATATTAAGAAGAAATTTAGAGAGATTATATAGAGGTGAATTGATATAGAGACGATAAGGTCTTTAAAGGTTATGTTTTCTTTATGTTTTTAGGAGACCATCCCAAATTTAGGTGGAAGGCTGTTGTGTCCGATTAATTCTTTTGATTTTTTGTGGAGAAATGAAATTTTTTTTGTTGCCATGTTTTTAAACAATTTTGTTACTTTTCATTTTGCAGGTCTTTAGTTAATTCTTTTTTAATTTGTTTATATGTAGAAGCAATCACTAAGCATTGCAGAAATTTTTTGTTTTGTATGTATTTGTTTCTAGTTATAACTGTTTTGTTTCCTTTGTCTGATTTTAGTTATTTGTTAGTTGTGGATTAGATTGATGAATTTTTTTGGTTTTATATAAGTTTTTTTGATAGTTTCTGTATTATGTAATATTTGTTTTTCATTTTTTGTATTTTATTGTGGTGAGTTTTATAGTTGTGCTAATTTTTTGTCTATGGAATTTTGATTTTCAGGCATAAATTTGAAATACCTTTTTCTATGTTAGCTATAATATTATTATTGGTATTTGTGTGATATTATTAATTTCTATAAGAGGTGTTTGGGGTCTAAATTTAATGTTTCTTCGACGAAAAAAGGTAAAACAGTGGTTAATTAACGCTAATTTTCATGCGATGTTGCTTCTACTATTGGTTGTGGTGATTGGTTAGATATTAGTTTGTTCAATTTTTTGATGTGTCTGTTTTTATTGATTTTACTTAGGTTATTGTTTTTAATTTCTTCATGTTGTAAAAAATTAAGTAAAATTTCATTAGGAAGAATTTGTTGTAATGTGTTTGTTAGAGTATTTATTCGTTTCGTCAAAGTATTGATAGTTTTAACAGTGCCGGTAATTATTAAATTGAGTGTTTTTTTAATGAAATTTTCATTTAGAATTTCAAATCTTCTAGAAAGGTACTCACAGTTAAGAATAATGTTAGAAACTCTCAAAATCAAAATAATTTGGACCTATTTCGAACATTACGTGGGTAAAGGTTTCTGTGGTTTCCCTTACCATCTAATAATAACAAATTTGAATGTTAATATTGGACTGAATAGCACGTAATAAATAACAAAGTACGGCCACAGCCGAAAAAAATTTTAGTGAAACAGTAGTCTGTTTCTATAGAAATTTTTCAAATCAATAAATGTCAAAGAAATTTCAATTTTTTCTCAAAAGTTTTGATAAAGCCATGAATGTCGTGGCGAAACGTCAACTTTTCAATAAAATCGAGTTTTTTTAAGATTCAACAAGCTGTTATTGCTAATAATTTATCAAAAGATTATATATTAATATTATATATATAATATATATATATATATATTATATATATATATATTATATATTATATATAATATATATAATATATTATATATATAATCATATTATATATATATATATATATATTATATATATATTATATATATATATATATATATAATATATTATTTATTCGAATTATGTTGCCTGTGATCTATTTTTAATCTCTTGATAATTATTAGCAATAACAGGCTGGTTGAATCTTAAAAAACTCGATTTTATTAAAAAGTTGACGTTTCAATATATTCGTCACATCTTGAAATTCTTTGACATCTTATTAATTTGAAAACAATTTGAAAACCACAAGTGCTTTGTCTTGCTAATTATTTATTATATGCTATTCAGTCTAATATTAACATTCAAAATTGTTATCATTTAGTGGTAAGGGAAACCAGAAAACTTTTACCTACGTAATGTTTGAAAATAAAAATAATAGGGTACTATTTATCTAACAACAAAGAAATTAGTCATGGGAAAACATTGAAGATGTGGAGTAGAATTATGGTATAGCACGTTTATATGGAAGCAGCCGTTGACACGTGTTTCGGACTCTTTGGTCCTCATCAGAACGGCGTAGCCGAGCATTGGATTGAAAATTTGAAGATGAAAATAGTACAACAAACAAAATCCTCTGATACGGAAGACAATCAATCACACAATTGTGGTTTATTGTTTGAACTCTCCGTGGCAAAGTTTGACCAAATCTCCCATACCGGAGAGTTCAAACAATAAACCACGAATAAGTGATTGATTGTCTTCCATAACAGAGGATTTTGTTTGTTGTACTATTTTCATCTTCAAATTTTAAATCCAATGCTTGGCTACGCCGTTCCTGAATGAGGACCAAAGAGTCCGAAACACGTGTCAAACGGCTGCTTCCTATAAACCGTGCTATACCACAATTCTACCTCCACATCTTCAAATGTTTTCCCATACTAATTTTCTTTGTTGTTAGATAAATAGTCTATTATTTTTATTTTCAAACATTACGTAGGTAAAAGTTCTTTGGTTTTCCCTTACTCTAATGATAACATTTTTGAATGTTAATATTAGACTGAATAGCATATATAAATAATTAGCAAGCAAAGCAACCTTGTGTCTCTTTCAATTTTTTTTCAAATTAATAATGTCAAAGAAATTTCAATTCGAATATCATAGTGAAACGTCAACTTTTTAATAAAATCGAGTTTTTTAAGATTCACCAGCCTGTTTTAATTGCTAATATTATCCAAGAGATTAAAAGATCACAGGCAAACATAATTCGAATAAATAATTAAATATTGCAAGCTGAAAACTATGGCAATGACCCCAAACTTAAGCTGAGAGTTTTCATACATTGTTTTTAAAACTGTAAAGTACATTTTTGTTAAAAGATATGAAATTCTAAATAAATAAAAAAATTTTCATTTAAAACGGCTACTTCCATATAAACGAAACTATACGCGATATTTTTGCTCTACCTATTTTGATATTTTCCCGCGACTAATTTCTTTGTTATTGTTTCTTTTACTCGTTCTTAAGTTCTCGCGGATAGCATTGATCGCCTCCGTGGCAAAGTTTGACCAAATCTCCCATACCGGAGAGTTCAAACAATAAACCACAATTGTGTGATTGATTGTCTTCCGTATCAGAGGATTTTGTTTGTTGTACTATTTTCATCTTCAAATTTTCAATCCAATGCTTGGCTACGCCGTTCTGATGAGGACCAAAGAGTCCGAAACACGTGTCAACGGCTGCTTCCATATAAACGTGCTATACCATAATTCTACTCCACATCTTCAATGTTTTCCCATGACTAATTTCTTTGTTGTTAGATAAATAGTACCCTATTATTTTTATTTTCAAACATTACGTGGGTAAAAGTTTCTTTTTTGGTTTCCCTTACCATCTAATGATAACAATTTTGAATGTTAATATTAGACTGAATAGCATATAATAAATAATTAGCAAGACAAAGCAACCTTGTTGTTTTCAAATTTTTTTCAAATTAATAAATGTCAAAGAAATTTCAATTACGAATATCATAGTGAAACGTCAACTTTTTAATAAAATCGAGTTTTTTAAGATTCAACCAGCCTGTTATATCTAATAATTATCAAGAGATTATATATATATATATATATATATATATATATATAATATATATATATATATATATATATTTTTATATATAAATATGTATTCATATATATTATAAAAAAATCTTAATGAATTCAAATCAAACAATAATTTTATCGAATGAAACTATTTGTTTCAAGATTTTTTTATAATATATATATATATATATATATATAAAAATATATATATATATAATATATATATATATATATATATATATATATATATATATATATATATATATATATATATATATATATACATATATTTTTATATATATTCATATATATTATAAAAAAATCTTGAAACAAATAGTTTCATTCGATAAAATTATTGTTTGACTTGAATTCATTGATTTTTCAAATATAATTAATATAATTATATGTCCCAATTTTATTAAACCATCTAATGTATCAATTATTCAACCAATTAACAAAAGTGCTTTTATTTCAAGAATATGTATATAGAATGACAATATTATATCATTCGGTGATCAATGTTTGAGAACTGTACCAGCTACCTAATAACAATCAACTGTTATCATATTTTACGCGAAAACGACTCAGTTAATCACATCTTACTACATTTAAGACTTAAGAAAATATAATATTGACGCAATAAACCAAACGAAATAAGATGTTGTTTTTATAATGAGTCAGTATGATGTCGTGTTATATACTTATATTAATTAATTAAGAATTTCCTTCCATTGTTAACGAAGTGTGCATCTTTTAGGTTTGAAAAATCGTCGTCAGTTGGCGAAAATACCAAATTTCTTATTCCCGAGCATAAACCATAAGTCGGATTTAACTACAGCTACTTTGATTTTTCTTTTCTGCAGTATAGGTGAGTCAACGATTTTCTTTTTAAATCTCTATTTATAGTACCTATTCAATCATCTTAATAAACACTTAACTATACTTTTCATCATTCATGAAAAACTTTCATCAAAATAAATAGAATAAATATCATTACTTCTGCTTTTTTCATATTTTTTTTTTCCTGAGACGAGAAGCATTTGTGTATCAAGGAATTTTTCGTAGTATTTCATCACCGAAAATCTATTTCGAATTTAAGTTTCGTTAAACACCTTTTCTTATCCTTTTTTTTTGGTTCAAACAGATTTTCATCACAATTTTTTTTTCAACACAATTGATCATATTATTATCAATTATGATTATTTTCTAAATAAGTCAATTTTTTGGTATAAATATATGCTTTCAGAGGACGTTGTCGTAAGTCAACTAAAATAATCAATTTTGAGTGGAATTGTAAACTGAGAATATATAGAGAATGCTTAACTCTTTGAATTTAATTATTTGCGGCATATTCATATTATAAAACCATAATGTATAAAAAATGAATAATTTTCAAACAAAAATGACCATTCTAGGACTTTCTCTATCTCTACCTGCTGATAAATTCATATATATAAAACTTCGGTTTTTATTTTCACTTTATTTCGTTAAACATCGCAATGTTTTCGCCAGACAATAATAATTGTTTCGCTCGAAAAATTTATTCATTCAATTATGATTATTGTTCCAAATCCAAAAAACAAAAATTGCGCCCCCTATAGTGTAAACAATATGTATTTCCTCTTCGGGGAGGTCAAACCACAACCAATTTATATCGAAATAAATACCATCCTAGATATCATACGAAACAACCTACATACAAAGTTTTGCCTTCTATCGTGTAAACAAGATTTATTTCTTCATCCAGGGGGTCAACCCCCCAACCAATTCAAACCAAAACCAATCCTATCCAAGATAACTTTCGAAAATACCTACTTACAAACTTTCAACCCTATTTCTTCAAAATTGCGAGCTTTATAGTGTAAACTAGATTTCCCCCCCAGGGGGTCATCCCCCCCAACCAAAAATAATCCCTTACATCCTTACAAGATATTATTCGAAACTACCTATTCACAAACTACCAACCCTATTGATACGAAATTGCGCCATTTATCCTGTAAACAAGATTTATTCCCCCCAGGGGGTCAACCCCCCAACCAATTGTTATGTATTTTTTTTTGCTTTGTTATTCTATCTTGTTTTTTTGTTTGTATAATTTTTTGACTTATCCTATCTGTATTATGCAAAACACGTTGTATAACAGCTATTTGGATCAATAAATTTCTCATTCTTATTCGAACCAAAAACAATCCCATCCAAGATATCATACAAAACTACCTACTTATTTCAAACTTTCAACAGAAAATGTCGATCAATTTTGAATTTTTATTTACTTTGCTTTCGAGCAGCATCTAATATTTGACGGCTTCTCACCACAAAATCATAATCATTAAATATCGAAGTTCGTTAGAGCCATGGTAGCGTATAATTTAAAAAAAAACGGAGATATTATAGCAACCCGGGAGGTCGGGAGGTTAACCATTATTACCGGAGTCTCCCGAGCAATCCGGGAGGGTTAGCAATCCTAGGCCTTACTCAAGGTTGCCCATGGGGCCTCTTTCCTTCGATCCGCCACTGAAAGTCACGTATTTCGTGACGAAACCTCAACTTTTCAATAAAATCGGTTTAAACACAAGCAAGATCATCAAAAATCGTGGTCTAGGAGGTACAAGAACAAAACGTATTTGAAACCCACTCCCGCAACTCATGGATGAGTTTGGATAATAGTCTATTATTTTCGGCGAAATAGGTACGACTACGACTGAAACATGGAATTCAAATTAGTGAATAAATAACAAACTGAAAACTAGTAGGTATATTGGTTTGCAGAATGGTTCTGTTGGATGAAAACAGCTTTTTTGAAATTTCGTTTTCGCTAGTTGCTGGCTGTGAATGATCCGTCGATCCATTGTATCTCCGAGTCTGACGTCCCTTTGTTTCACTGATATATGCATTTCTACATTCACCAGGATACGAGGAACAAGCAATTATTTTTTTATTCAGGGCTTCATCCGGATTGGTTTTGAATATCCTGCGTCCTAAGATCTCAGATTAGAACAATGATTTTTCAGATACAATTATAACTATTGACACCTGAAGTCAATAGTTATGAAGAAGAACAATCTACAAATGATAATACATCATTCAACATGTTCAAACATATAAGTTTATGTTGTACAATATGCTACCAACCCGCATTTTTCGAGATTCAAAGACTGTTGTTTTCTTAAGCGGACAGAGAACGTTATCTTTATCCTTTTATTCATAATAGAACATGAATATTCGTTTTTGTAATCAGTGCCGGAATTAGCAATAGGCTGAAGTAAGCTGCAGCTAAGGTTGCCAACTCTCGAAACGACCAACCCGGGAGAATTAATTTCAAGAAGTCTGTTAGGGGGGGTGTAAGAAAATGTCAATCAGTAAACTTATAACTGCTTTCGAGCAGTATCTAAATTTGACGGTATTTCACCACAAAATCATAATCATCAAAGATCGAAGTTTTGTTAGAGCGACGATTGCGTATAATTTTAGAAAAATCGGAGAAATTATTGCAACCCGGTAGGTCGGGAGGTTAACCATTAGGGGAAAGTGGGGGAATACCGCGCACGGGGTAATTTCGCGCATCAGTGCTGCAGCTCTCTTATGCATCAATTCGAAATTTGTATAATGCTACATCTTAGCGGTCGACATCTTGACTATGCTGCATTACCGCAGATAGTGCTAGTTTCAACCACGCGTTGGCAGTCGGCTTGAATTTGTTTAGCGTAAGCTAACTATAAGTTTTGTTCCAAATGAAATAAGCAAGGTGAGTAAATTTGGTTAATTTTATAGGTATTTTTTTGATTGTGTTAGATCTGCAGTATCTTTGTTTACATTTGAGCGTAATTTCGAAGAAAATTACAGTTTGCTTTTTATTATAAGAGCGATTATTTATTGTTGTTTACCCGTGGGGCAATACCGCGCGGATATGCGCGGTATTACCCCACATTGAGTTATATGGTGAAATATAATTTATTTTTAAATATTTTTAGATGCCACGAACTTTAAAAAGAAAAAGTGAAAAACAAATCTGGACTTTTGATGCCTTGAAACGGGTCATAAAAGCCATTAATGCTGAATGACCAATTCGTAAAGCTGGACAGAACTTCAACATTCCAGAATCGACATTTTGTGACAAAAAAAAACTTGCGACACCAAGAGATGGTTTAGGAAAAAAGTACATTTTCTGTCTAACAAGAAAAAGATTTAATAAATTATATGATTATGCTGAAGATGGGCACATCAGGAATGTAGCGCTTGAGATACCGCAGAAAACTTATGATTACAAAAAAAACAAAAAATTAACATGCAGGAATGAGAAGAGAGCATTGCAGTTTTGAATGTTTTTATTTCTGAAATATTTTCTTATTTAGTTGATTACAGACAATAAAACTTAATTCACTATTATTATTTTTGTTTAAATTAAGTAATTAGTTTAAGTTTGTTCATTTGTTTTATGCGCGAATTTCCCCCACACTATGCGCGGTTTTGCCCCATAGGGTGGGGAATACCGCGCAAATGCACAACTTGATAATTTGAAACATTCAAGAAAAAGGAGAATCAGAAATTTAACTTAGAGCACAAGAATTTTATTCTAACTAAATATACGAGGTATTCAGACCAATTTCATAATTTTCATAGCAGTGGTTGTGGAACTATCAAGAATTTCCCTTAGGTGCGCGGTATTCCCCCACTTTCCCCTATTACCGGAGTCTCCCGGGCAATCCGGGAGGGTTGGCAATCCTAGCTGCAGACTATAGGCCCCCAGCAAAATTGAAATTTGAGAGAGGAAATTTTGAAATTCAATAATTAAGTTTACCCTATATGCCTGGAGTTCAATACTCATAAAACTACAGATAGGTTAATATGCAGGTGGAAAAGCCAATTTATATTTCGCTATGCTATATAAATTTAATCATCATGACCGCAATTTATACTATTCATGCATAATCACATGATAGCGAATTGAGAAATTTTGGGACTTTCGTCCCCGCCTCTTGTCATCCTATAGGCCCCAAAAATGTTAATCCGACACTGTTTTTAATATAAAGATAATATTTATATATATATATATATATATATATATATATATATATATATATATATATATATATATATATATATATATAAAGACCAATAGATCTCATTATTCATTTTACCTAAAATGACGTATAAGTTGGTAGAAATAGGGAATTGGTATACATAGATACTGAAAGAAATATATTGTAATTAACAATATCTTCTTCAGATCTACGAATGCTCATTTTTGTATATGTTCTTCGCATCGCTTTAATGTTTTGTGATGTTGATTCCTTTGGTTGATATATAAAAGTGTATAAAATTTGAAAAGAAACTTTTCTGATTATCGATTCTGCCGTTTGCTTATTTTATCAAATTCATAACTGTATTCATTATTTTCAGGTTTTGTAGGTGTAATTTTGGGTATGGCGATATATTTTTATAGATCAAGTCTACATATTCAACACATAATGAATCTTCAAGACCATTTTGAAACAATTAACGCAATACTGGGTAAGTAATTTCCAATCTCTATGTACCTATTTTAATCTGCAATATGTTGATTTGAACATTTGTTCATTTACTGAGGATATAATTAATTATCCATTAATGTATAATTATTTTGTAATTCCTCACATCAAAGTTTGCAATGCGGCCTTGAAAATTTACAAGATAAAAAAAACCCTGAACATCAGAGGTCCTTTTTACTCACATTTTTGTTCTTTATATCATATAAATTTTTAACTCCCTTAGTCTATCTTAAGGGGATGTGGAGCTGAGCAAAATCATAAAAACCACAGAAAAACCAGAAATCGAATATATCAGATTAGCGGCTACTAAGGAAAAGAGTTGAGTCTACCAAATGCACTCACTTTACATCAACTCGATTCACGTACTAATTTTTAGCCTTCTTACTGAATTTGGATAAGCTATGGACTATGGCAGAGCCGGACCGTGGGCGTGGCGAAGGAGGCATTTGCCACGGGCGCAAACGATCTAGGGGCGCAAAATGTGAAATATGATATATTCCATTTTAAATAAAGATTGACTACAAGCTCTATATTTCAGAGTGGCGTATTTACCAGTTTACAAAGTTGAGTGACACGTAGTTAACGAACGCTACCAAAACCGCCAAAACGGAACAAAATTCCAGAAAATGATACATGGCGCGAAACACGACTCGGTGCACATAAAAACTCTCCTTCCACTTCTGCGGTAATTCCATCCTAATCGGTTGCTAGGCGACCTGATCACGTGATATTGCTAAAACAGAATTTTGTTCAGCGTGTGGCGTTTATCGTATCGTTCACAGTTCACAGTGCTCACTCGTACCTCGTACTCGTGTTTTCACTAGTCAGGTCAGTAATATGGTGCAATTCTTTATTCTTCTACCTTTTACCGTCTTATAGGCCTGGAAATTATTCGTGCTGGAAAGGAAAATAGTTCTCAATCAGGTATGTTTGACTTATTGAATGAGTCCGAGCCAATTTTCCGCGCCAAGTTATGTTATTCATGAGGATTTTTATTTTCAGTTCGAAACTTCGAACGGAGTTTGAATATTGGCGGATTCATAGATGATCATTAGGAGAAAATGATCATGGATTAGAAACAGAAATGGAGGCATATCTTAAAGGTTATCTTGGATGTCATTCTTCACTGCGTTAAGAATAATGATGCTCTTAGGGGTACTTCTGAAAAAATAGGAGAACCGAAATGCGGAAAATTTTGTAGCACAATTGAGCTTATAAGCCATTATGACCCTATAATGAAAAATCACATAGAGACACATAATAAGAATCAGATTTCTTATTTCTCTCATAAGATACAAGATGAGTTGATACATTTGGTTTCCACAAAAATTAGGAAACACATCATAGCCAATATACAGAAAGCCACATGTTTTTCAATTTTGTTTGGCAGTACACCAGATGTATCACATCTAGAACAGATGACTCAAATATGCAGATATGTTTAAATTGATTCCGATAAGTGTACTATTAGTATTGAAGAAAGTTTTCTCGATTTTATAACAACTAATGAACATACTGGAGCTCTCTATCAGTTTAGCTCTTGCTAAACTGATAGAGAAAAAATTGAAAGCGGATGGATTAGACATAGGAAATATTAGAGGTTAATTTTTTACAAAGTTATAAATACTAGAGGCCAATCTTATGATAATGCTGGAAATATGGCAGGTGTCAAAACTAGAATTTTAAAGAACAACGAATTCGCAAGATTCATTCCCTGCTCTGCACATAGTCTGAACTTAGTTGGAGTTCATGCTGCCCAAGTTTCACCCAAAATTAAGACTTCTTTTGGAACAGTTCATCAAGTGTTCACTCATTTATTTATTGTTGTCTTCATGTTGTAATACTTGCTTTAATGTTTATATATAACAGTATATATTATTTTGAGAATAAATAACTATTTTTTTATCGTTTTCTATTCATTTTGTTGATTGAGTTTTTGTTCATTACCTTTTAAGAAATATGGGAGATTATTGTGAATAAAAAAGTTCTTCAAAATATAATCAATAAATGTCAATTATGAAAAAACATGTATTTATTGAAAAATTAATTTCTTCAAGGGCGCATTTTGAAAGTTTGCCACAGGCGCTAGAATCCTAGTTCCGGCTCTGGACTATGGGGCTGAGAAAATTCTCAAAAACCGCGAAAAACCATGAAATCTCGAAATTGAAATAGCCGCGGTTAGGAAAAATATTTAAAATGCTAAAAAAAGACTTGCCTAATCCATGTACAAATTTTTAACCCTCTTACTCAATTTGAAATAAGTTTTGAGGCACATCCTTCAAAAACCCTATAGCTTCATACACCCTCCTAAAAGCTCATACACACTAAAAGCCCTAGAAAACTGAATAGTCCCAATTAGTTCGGACCTTACTGTTACTTTCGATACAATACAATATTTAAGGGAGAAAACGATCAAATCATAGCTAACTTTTGTTGTATATTACTAAAAACTTCCGTTTACCTAGAAAATGTCTTTAAGTTGTTAAATACAGGTATTTGAATACCACAGAAATAGTTACTGTATAAGAAACGCCCAAAGAATATAGAAAGTGGAGATGAGGTGTTATCTACTTGTCTAGATATAGAATTATGTACTAGTATCATGAAAAGACAAACTTTATGCTTCTCAATTGCCTACGCATAATAGGCCAAGCGCCGCGTATTTTTTTCTGCAATTTTCTACAGAATTGATTTGACTGTTGGAACATGTTCATAGGTGTCACCTGAATATAAATCCACGCAGGGGTGGTCGCGTTAGCCGCCATCTTGGAAAACACGTTTTATCAAATATCTCGTGAACCATGCATCGTACAACAAAAATAGTATTGATCATTTTCGTAGTAGATAGTAACATTCTCTACAACTTCTATTTTAAACTTTTTTTCCGTACAATGCATAGAGATTTATTTATAGCACTGTAAACTTTTTTCAATTTGTTTATTGCTAAATATATAGTTAACGGTTGATGATTCATGAAAAATGGTTATAACCAAATTTGTAGAGCATAAAATTTACTATAAATTTTATCTGAAACTTTTTTTTGTGAAATGTATACTTTAAGACCTATAGCTTGCACCTCATAAATTATCATAGGAAATGTTGTTCCTTACTACGAGCGGAAAACATTTCGTATCGCATAAAATGGCATAAGGTGTTCAGAAATTATTAATAATACTCTCATTACTAATAATTAATGTTATTATTATATTATATTTTTATTATATTATTTTATTTTGTATTATATTATTTATAATATGAATTCATTTATTATTTTTTTATGGTAGGGGAAATGCATTATGCACGGAGTGACGGACTCCCGGATCCGTGATTAGATTGATTGAGTTGAATAATGAAAATAATAATAATAATAATGAGGAGGAAAAGGTGGAGAAGGGAATAACAGAGTTAATTGATTCAAATTAATTTTTTGAAAAAAACAACGGACTAAAACAATTACTTTTATAGAAAAAGTGGCACGTTATTTTATAAACCAAGTCTCATTTGTTCCGATTATGAAGGAAGACACTCATCGCCCTGCAGATCTCCGAATTCTGCCTCCGCTATAATAAGTGAAGGAGATGGATCGAAATTTGAGTCTTAATCAATTTCGTCTTCAATGGCATCCTCTACATCAGGCACATTGTCACATGTTTGTCCACTACAATAAGAACAAACAATCGAACATTTTAATCCAGCCATTTGGCATCCACAGGCAGCCCTGCAATTTTTGGTGCATTTGCAAGAGATTATTTGCAGTAAACTTGACGGTGCGGGAGCCATAGTAGTTCGAACTGGTTCAAGTCCGCTTCCAACCCCATTTTCCCGGTTCATGGTAAAATGCAAGCCAAGTTTGAAGCTGGTTTATAGACTCTGAAGGAATGGTAACGTGCCGTATCTCCGGTTGGAGGTAGAAGTGATAGATTAAGCTTCGTCTTACTCGTCAATTTCCTCAAGCATTTGTACCGAAGAGAGTTAATAGAAGCTTCCAATTCGTCAACTCCATACAGTGCAATAAAAAAACATTCTCCAGCATTAGCAGTTATATTTGGATCAACGTTCTTTTCGGTGAACAACTCCACAGCCTTCAATAGAGAATCGTTCTTTTGCAAAGTTGAAAGAACTTTGATTATCCCTATTTTATATACACGACGCACAAGTTTTCACTCCAAGCTATAGTACAGAACACAGAACTGACGCATCTACAAAAATTTCATTGCGATGAAGCTGAGTGCCACCCCTGTGTCAATATGCATCTTTATAATCTCGTGGCTATTCTGCGTCTACTCGGCATTTCCAGCGTTATAGCTCTTAAAGTATATATTTCACGGAAAAAAATTCAGATAAAATTTATAGTGCATTTTTTTTCATGTATCATCAACCGTTAACTATATATTTAGCAATAAACAAATTAAAAAAAGTTGAAAATAAAAGTGGTAGAAAATGTTATTGTCTACGAAAATGATTTCTATTATTTTTGTCGTACAATGCAAATTTCACGAGATATTTGATAAAACGTGTTTTCCATGATGGCGGTTAACGCGACCACCCCCGCATGACGCGTTTATTATATTCAGGGGACATCCCTGAACATGTTCCAACAGTCAAATCAATTACGTAGAAGATAGCATTACGAACAGTGTTTTTTTGCTCTGGCGCTTGGCCTATAAAGTGACATAATCCACAGTACCAGTGTCTTTAAACAACACGCCTAGTAAGACTAATAATTAAGTATTTTATTCATTTGTTAAACGTTGAAAAAAAATTCAACGATTCCATACGAAACTCATTTTCCAGTCTATCAATTTTTAAATTCGTTCGAGATAATTAATCATTATTCGAACTATATACCACTACATTTCATACTTTCTATTATTAATTCCTCTTTCTTTGCAACTTTAATTTCATTTTCTTTTATTCAAATTGTTAAATGTTCAAAAATTATTTTTTTTTATAGTAGAGGGAATTGGTGATGTAGAAGAAGAAATTATTATTCCCGACGAACCCCCTGATTATGAGGCACCGCCTAATTATGAGGAAGTTTTGAGGAAGAATCAAAAATTGAAAATGACAAATTCAATGAAAGAAAAAAACAGTAAACAGAAAGGGTAGGTGAAAGTTTTAAATTCATATTCAAAATATTAGATGTTATTATTCGTTTGAAAAAATAATGAGGTATTTTCATCATATCTATATTGCGTTCAACTCTTGCCTCTTTTTTTGAATTTGTGATTTCTAAGACAAAATACAAAATCTAAAATATAAGTTTATGTTCCAGAAAAAGAATTGTGAGATTTCATTTTTTTTACGAATTCAAAATAGCTTTCATACTATGTCGTATCACTGGAGTCTGAAATTTCAAAGTGATACCTAAATTTAAAAAGAAATGTCCCCCTGAAATTAAAAATCGACTTTTTTAGAATTTGTTCAGAACTTCATACAAAACAAAATATCAGGTGGAAAATTTGAAAACATTTTTAGGTTTCAATTTCTTAGGAAATCGGCCTAGTTTGCACCAATGATACTCTGTTTTGTTTGCCAAGCTTTCGGATTAATTTTAATTCTTCTTCAGGGCGTCTACAAAATATACAAAGAATACTTTCACAAATAATGACCAACAATTTTATGTCAACTTCACATCTTAAGGAACCTAACTTACTGAATATTGAGGTTTAGGTGTTATTACATTTGTTAACATTGAAACTTCCAAGAACACGCTGCATGTAAACAAAATTCCTTAACAATTAAATCTTGAACAATTTAAACTTCGCATCAACACAACAACTATCAAAAAGGGGGTTTTTACCTCAATTGAAATTGACTGATAAAATGAGTCATGTATTATAATATAATTTTACTGACCATACACAGAATGACAAAAATAATAAAAATAAAAATAAGACAAGGTATCAATGTGTGTGTATAGGAAACTATATGGTTTACGTTATCGTAATTATTTTAATCCGACGCTTTACTTCATTCATCTACAGGTCCGTCGTAAAATTTTTCTTTATTCGGTTGGGTCAATAAATACGTATAAATACTACTTAAGTTTTGTGTATCAGATTTTTTATTTATTGCGTTATCTTCTTTGTTTATATGAATCATTTGAAGTACAATTCTTTTATTATATTTAGTCCGTCTATCAAGAATTTGTACATTTTCAAAAAGAAATCTATGGTCTTCCTGTAGTGCATAAATAGATTTCTTTTTGAAAATGTACAAATTCTTGATAGATAGGACAGAATAAATATAATAAAAGAATTGTACTTCAAATGATTCACATAAACAAAGAAGATAACGGAATAAATAAAAAAAACTTAAGTAGTATTTATACGTATTTATTGATTATACATATTAATCATTATATATATATATATATATATATATATATATATATATATATATATATATATATATATATATATATATAAAGGGTGTTCCTAAATTGAACGTGCAAACGAAAAGGGGAGATTCCTTAAGTAAGTTTGAGAAAAAAAAGTCCCGTAAACATGGGGTCGCAAACGTTTCGTTTTCGTATTACAGAGTGTTGAAGTTTGAATTTTTTTCAAGTTTTTTTCTCATAGTATCTACACTAATTTTGATAGCAGATCTACAGGGTGTTTTTTTTTCTGGAACACTGTCACTTGTTTTCCTCAAGAACTTTTTTTTGGTGAGCAACTGTTAATTTGAAAAAATGTAAAAAGAAGCTTTGTTGTTATACTAAACTTTTCGAACTCCTATAGTTTTATCGTATCTGCTACTGATTTCGAGAAAAAAAACTTTGAACGATTCTTTCGAAATCCTAGGAAAAGTCCAAATTAAGATAAGGAGGCCAGTTTGTAAGCTGTGGTGAATGAATTCATTATTAGTTTTTATGGAAATTTTCCTGATCTATTACGATGATTCATAAAGATTTGATAAACTCGTATAATCATTACAAAAAATGTATTACTACAAGAAACGTAAAACTCAAAAAAAATCATAACAAGAAAACTAAGTAACCGCAAAGGACTGAACTACAGCAAATGCTGAAAATGTCCTCCCCCAACTCTTATACAAGCTTCGGTTCTTCGTCTCATAGACGATCGAACTCTTTCAAACACTCCCGGAGTATTCCTAACTGTATCAAACGCGCCTATTATACGATTTCTCAGTTCTTCTACGGTGTTCACTGGCGTCGAGTATACTAGAGATTTCAGGTGGCCCCATAAAAAGAAATCTAAACTATTTAAGTCTGGGGATCTTCCAATAACAAGGGCAAATCGTTTTCTAAAAAATGTCTGTATGATTGACCTGTTAGTCGACCTGGCAAGAAGGAAGGACCAATCAAATGATCGCCAATATTACCACCCCCACACATTTAGTGAAAAGTGCTTTTGAGAATGGGTTTCTACATATCCATGCGGATTCTCCTCAGCCCATATGTGTTCATTATGCAAATTTATAACTGAAGTCCTCGAGAAACAGGCTTCATCAGTGAATAGAATTTGGCAATCAAAATGAGGATTGTTCAATAGTCTATTGAGGTACCACTGACAAAAATTAATCCTCGGATGAAAATCTCGAGGCAGAAGAGCTTGCACCCTCTGAATGTGATAAGGATATAGCAGAGAATCCCGCAAGATCCGCCAAAAAGCTTGATGACTTGCATTCAAAAGTACACTAATTTTTCTTATACTGGTTCTTGGATGTTGTTCTATTTCGTTCATAACTGCCTCTTCGAGTTGTGGTGTTCTCACACTGCGTGGTCTACCGGCATTAGTTTTTTTCGTGGAAAAAGATCCAGCTTCTGAAAGACGCCTATGAATATCAGAGAACATTCGATGATCTGGTATCCCTCTATTGGGATAGCGTTCCGTGTAAAGACGCTCAGCTTCTCTTGAATTTCCATTTTCAAGACCATACATGAAATGCATGTCAGTCATTTCGGAATTAGTGAAATTCGGCATGTTTTGATATTAAAATGTGTGGAGGTTTATATTTTCTGATCAAATATTGTTGTGACAGTCATAAAAATCGAAATGAAAATAGTAGTCTACATTCATAAAAATTAATAGCCACGAATGCAACCACCTTTACTTTTCAAAACACAAACGTTCAATAATTTGATGTGTCAAAACTGACACTGAATACAATCACCACAGCTTACTAACTTAATTTTATGATAATTTGGATTTTTCCGAGGATTTCGAGAGAATCGTTCAAAATTTTTATTCTCGAAATTGGTAGCAGATACGACAAAACCACAAGACAACGAAAAGTTTAGTATAACAACAAAGCTTCTTTTTACATTTTTTCAAATCAACAGTTGCTCACCAAAAAAAAGTTCTTGAGGAAAACAGGTGACAATGTTCCTGAAAAAAAAACACCCTGTAGATCTGCTATCAAAATTGGCATGTCACGTGGTGAAAATTATCAAATGTAATATCTATGCCAAATTTCAGTTGAATATCTTATAAAGTGTAGATACTATGAGAAAAAATCTTGAAAAAAATTCAAACTTCAACACTCTGTATCTCGAAAACGAAACGTTTGCGACCCCATGTTTACGGGACTTTTTTTTCTCAAACTTACTTACGGAATCTCCCCTTTTCGTTTGCACTTTCAATTTAGGAACACCCTGTATATATATATATATATATATATCTATATATATACATATATATATATATATATATATATATATATATATATATATATATATATATATATATATATATACCTATATATATAACTTTTTGATAATTACTAGCAATAACAGGCTTGGTGAATCTCAAAAAACTCGATTTTATTAAAAAGTTGACGTTTCGCCACGACATTCGTGGCTTTATCAAAACTTTTGAAACTTTGAAATTTTTTTTACAAAAATTTCAAAGAAATTTCAAATTTTCAAAAGTTTTGATAAAGCCATGAATGTCGTGGCGAAACGTCAACTTTTTAATAAAATCGAGTTTTTTGAGATTCATCAAGCATGTTATTGCTAATAATTATCAAAAAGTTAAAAATAGTTCACAGGCAACAACAATTGAAATAAATAAATATATATATATATATATATATATATATATATATATATATATATATATATATATATATATATATATATATATATATATATAAGTATTATTCTTGGGATAGCAGCAATGAAAGGCTCTACTCTTTTTTCTTAAGCTCTAGCTTTCAAGATACATTTATCTCTTCATCAGGAGCACTACAAGATATGAGGAATGAGTACAATCATTTAAAACAAAACATACTACTTACAGAAATTGAGATTAATTCGGAAGATGTTATCTTATGTGACATGAAGGTAAGTTCACCTCTACTAATAATCATTTAAAAGGTTCAAATTGAATACGATTGAGTTAGTACAGTTACAGATTATAAAATTTTACGGGAAAACTATTTATTCTAATGTAGTAAATAGTTTTCCCGTAAAATTTTATAATCTGTAACTGTACTAACTCAATCGTATTCAATTTGAACCTTTTAAATGATTATTAGTAGAGGTGAACTTACCTTCATGTCACATAAGATAACATCTTCCGAATTAATCTCAATTTCTGTAAGTAGTATGTTTTGTTTTAAATGATTGTACTCATTCCTCATATCTTGTAGTGCTCCTGATGAAGAGATAAATGTATCTTGAAAGCTAGAGCTTAAGAAAAAAGAGTAGAGCCTTTCATTGCTGCTATCCCAAGAATAATACTTAATTATCTCAACAATTCAGCAAAGAATTCTGTTTCCTATATATATATATATATATATATATATATATATATATTTATTTATATATTTATATATATATAAATATATATATATATATTAATATATATCTATAAATATAAATATATATATATATATATATATTTATATACAGGATGCCCGAATTATGTGACGGAGCGACTGTATCTCGGCAATGGTAACGCCAATGCCGAGATGCGTAAATGTCATATTTATTTCAACAGTTACGTCGCCTAGCAAACAAATTACGAACTAATTTCCAGTCTTGTCTTGCACACTTTACTAACACCTTAATCCCAAGCCTCTAGCTAGACCCTTGTCAAGATACAGCTGCTCCATATCCTTATCAGGACATGCTGTATGTATGTGGATATATATATATATATATATATATATATATATATATATATATATATATATATATATATATATATATATATATATATTTAATATTATTGTAATATTTTCCAGTATTAATGTGAAAAACATATTAGTCTATTTTAACTTCAAATATTGAAGGAATATATAATGATTATTGTTTTCGTCGTATTGTATCAAAATGATCTTTGAATGGTTTTTGAAAATATTTCTCTACATTTTTCTCAAAATTCAATGTTTTATAGTAAAAACGTGTAAACTTTCAGTGAAATTAACATTATTATCATATTTCTACAGGTGTTCCAAGTGTACTTCAGTTAGAATATCCTCCCAAGGACAGTCGAGAGATCCGAGTATGGAGAGTCGAGCCTGCCAAACATCATTCTCTCCTGTTCCTGCTTCACCTCCGCCTATGTACTGCTCGAAGGATCCCCTACAGCTCTCTTCACGAGTTGGAACAAGCTCAACTACCACCGAATGTTTTCCAGGTATAAGGTTGATATTAAAAAGCGCATATATGAAAACGACAAAGTTTTTGAGTAGATGAAACGTTTCTTATTACTGTTTTTGTTATTGATTCTTTTACATTTTTTAAATATTTTTATATTTTTAATTTATTTCAACTTTTTATCATTATTATATTTTTTTAATTCTATTTTGGAAGATGTGTACAATACTTTTTTGTTTAAGATTTTTTAGAACTTTTTAGTTAATAAATGGCTGTTTTATTTTGGTTTTTGCAATTTTTTGTGTATGAGGTGTGAATGTTTTCAAGCTTATGGAAATAACTCTCCAAATGCATGGTTTTTATATACGAAGTTTTGAATGGAATCTTGTTTTATTACTTAAAATAAATCAATTCTACAGTTGGGACTGGGTAATGAAAAAGAACATAATATTTTTCTGGATAAATATTTTCCTTTGATCATCAAAATTACCTGAACCGAAATCATAGGTCATGAAAGATTAACACCTCATTTCCATAAATAGACTTTGAGTCACTGAACTTGAGCAAGAATACATAATAAAAACAAACAAGAAAATTTCAATATTGATAAGTTCCACAAAATTATTACCTATTCTTCAAAATCGTTTATATTTTCAAAAATTCTGAATTACTGGATTTAATACGTGACGTTTTATTTTGCATATAAATGATATATTGAATTTCAACTCGCTCACTAGAGGATATCTATTCAATTTTTTTAAATTTATTTATGAGCAACGCTCGAGAAAAGCGAATTCTTATAAAGAGTTTCAAGCGCCCCGAGATGATTGCAACAATTGGTGGTTTATATTAGGTGGTAGATACAGGGTGCGGCAGAGAGGACGGACGTTTTTGAGATGGGTAGTACTTTCCCCCTCCGTCTACGAGAGAGGTGGGGAGGATGCCGTTTGACTCCTGAGTTTCTAGCATTTCTTCTCGAAACACCATCCTTCGTTGGGTTGAATGACTTCGCAGGCGTGGTGAACTGATCAACAGAAGACCAAGAGGAGCTCCGCGAACAGTTCGAACTCCTGAAAATGTTGAACGCGTTCGACAAGCCTTTCTTCGCAGTCCGACTCGATCTGCCCGGAAACATGCTGCTGCACTTCGCCTCAGTTATCGTTCGGTAGAGCGAATTTTGCGTATGGATCTCCGCTTTCACCCCTACAACCTCATTTTATTCATGAGTGACGAAGCCAGCTTCCCTGGTTAACCAGCAGAATTGCCGTTATTTGGCTAATGAAAATCCGCAACAGTTACACAAAAGACTGCTGCACAGCCTAAAAGTAACGTTTGGTGCGCTGTATCGCAAACTTGCATCATTGGCCCTTACTTTTTCGAAGACGGTAATGGTCGTGCTGTTACCGTGAACTCAGAGCGCTACGTCGAAATGATCACCAACTTTTTTTTCCCTGAATTACGACGGCGACGTGTTCCAATCCGACGTGTGTGGTTCCAGCAGGATGGGGCGACCGCCCACACAGCCAGAGCATCAATGGACGTTATTCGCCCTCTTTTCCCTGGTCGCCTTATTTCCAGGTTTGGCGATGTTCATTGGCCTCCTCGGTCCCCAGATTTATCCATATGCGATTTTTTCTTATGGGGACACCTCAAGGCTAGAGTATACGAGAACAAGCCCCGAACTCTGGACGAATTGAAGGACGCAATTGGCGTGGAAGTCGCTCAAGTTGAGAGAGCGATGTTGGAGAGAGTCTACGCGAACTTCCAAGAACGCCTCCAGCACTCCTAGCAATTTCGGCCACCACATGCCTGATGTGATTTTCCACACTTGACTGTCTCAAATGCCATTTCCTTGCGAACCTGAGTCCATCAATAAATTTGTTTTTGAGTAAAAATTAACTATTTTATGATTTTTTTAAAACCGTCCGTCCTCTCTGCCGCACCCAGTATTATCAGAGTACTGTCGTCAGCAAAGCTCACAACTTTGTTGTTAGTCGAGTTCAGATCATTAATATGTATAAGGAAAGGAGTCAGTGACAAAAAGAGAATTGTGGCATCACAATATTGGAGAATTAGCGTTCGATCTAGCCACATAGTTATTCGGGAAGACCATAAGATTCAAACATCGATAGAACTGATAGAAGTGCCAATGATTTTTCATGATTCTCGATAATGCTTGCCTAAAGATATGTGACATAGGTCAGTTATTGAACGACAACATAGTAAAGTCGTATTGATGGTCGAGAGGTTTCACAGTCTTTGAATTGATTGTAGATTCCATTACTTTAGATCTGTGTTTCTCAACCTTGTTCTAATCGGGTACCTAGGTACCCCTTGAAAATATATTTTCACTAATTGTAACCCCTAGGATATAATACGTAAAGGACCTACTAGCATAAGCAAAATTAATTTAAAAAGGTCTTATTTGGCGTGACAATGAAATGCACATAAATAATTGTAAAATCTTCTGTATTCAATTGTTTTAGAATACATACAATAGAAACCACCTTTCAAAAAATAGAATATTCATAGGTCACTTGTTCATTTATGTCTCTTAATTTTGTTCATAATCAAAACAAGGAGTTCATTTCTGTATCTAATGATAGCTTAGTCCTCGCTTTTCCTAAAAGCCTAAAAGATTTGAATACATTTTATGTGTTTACCTATCGAGACTAATTTCGATTGATCGGAAGATCATTGAAATCTAGCTGATCTAATTTTTGTTCCAATTTGTTTGCCTCTCTCCTTTTTTTGGAAAGGAAAATGGATAAAAAGAAATGAAATAGATTTAGTAGCTGCTATGAAGTCTTTTTAATGATTATGCAGTCATTATTTATAGTATTCTTCTAATAAGTGTGATGATTACTCACGAAATAGAAAACAGAAAAAGAAAAAAGTCTGTAAAATCAAACTTCAACATTGAGAACTGAGGTTGAATAAGTCGTCATATTTTGAGGTTTGCGGAAAAGCGCATTTTTTCCGAAAACGTCAAAAAATTACGACTTTTTTAACCTCAGTTCTCAATGTTGAAGTTTGATTTCACAGACATCCTTTTGTTTTTACTTTTTTGTCCTGCCGTGAGCGTACAAAAAAATATTATTAGAGGTGACTTTTTCTGAGTTTGAATTTATTTATCCTCATAGTCAACCGACCATTCCTAAAATCGTGTTTTTTACTATTCCATTGTTATTTTTCTTTCAGCTGCTGTCGAATTGCCGACTACGAGTGATTTTAATATAACGGATAATTCTGTGAGAATTGTGACAGATTTGGTAACGAAATCGGTAATGACAATTTCAGAATCGGTCAAGAACATCATCGCAATTCAAGAATCGAAACAAAATCTGAAGAAATGTTTCTCCGATACCGAGCTCCTGATGCTGAGAGAAACAAACAATTATAGTAGAAATGCAGAGAATTCTACATTACTTGGAAGGAGAAGAAGAGTAGCTTCACTGGGATAGCATTTCAATGGATTATATTCTTATAACAATAAAACAAAATAAAAATTGCAAAATTATTTTCATTATTTCTCGAAAAATAAGAATATATTTCTTGGATGCCTCATGAACTTAGAATTTTGAAAAATTCACGGAATTATGCATTTTCGATCTGAACAGTGGATTGTTGGTATCCAATATCTTTGGAAGAGGGCGCTATGTGTTGTTATCCATATAAGGTACGCGAAGGGAATATGCCCATGTTAAAAAGAAAGCTAAATAAAGAATTAAATAAAAAAGTTATTAATTTCCGTTTGTGTGAGAGTCCTTCCTTCATGCCCATGTGTCAATTCAAACTGATAGATAGAACAAAATATGACTTTGTATATTTTGTATAATTGTTTATTTAAATTTTCGCATCTGGGCATATTAACAGCCCATGTTGGTAAAACGCCCATGGGGAAGCTGGTAATATGCGCAGCCCTATAAAGTCAAAGAATCATAATAATTTTACTTTAATATCTTGAAATAAAAAGTGAAAATCATGAACTATTTTGATGCGTTTATTCATAAGTATTTGAAAACACAAAGGAAAACAAAATCTTTTAAATTTAACTTAAAAATAATAAAAATTAAAAACTTTGCTCTAAAAAAATAACACTAACTGTCTAGAAAACAAAAAGAAATAAGACGATGTTTATTCAGATTCCGGGCAGACAAAAACCAATTTGTCATTTTTGGTACGTCCAACATATACCACATGTAGGGACATATGTGGCACAGGTCGAGCATAGTCTCATATCTTTCTCTTCATCTTCTTGACAGACTTTACAATACCAAGATTCCTTATTGTGGTTTGGATTTGCTGTAGTATTTTTTGACGTTATTTTTTCAGTAACCATCTTTTTTTATAAATATCTTTTTTACTACTTTTGAATTGGCTATTGTATGTTTTTGACATAGTTTCTTTATTAAACTTTTTTCTTTGAAAACATCTTTTGTTACTACCACTACGTTAATATTAGCCTTCCTTCTGTTTCTTGTTTTTTCTTGGTCTTTGTAAGATGTCTCTAGCATTTCTTCTAGATATGTGAAAATCCTTCGACGCTGAGTTCTTGGACTGCCCATTTGCAATGGCATTTAATGCTCACTGAAGGTTTTCTTCCGGCCATTGAGATCTTTGTCCTCTAGATTGATAAGGTGACATCTGAAACCGATAAAAATATGAATTACTCCGAAACATGAAAAACTCTCTACTGCAAGTAATATGACCAGGGGGCATATTCTCTTCACCTGGATATGGGCATATTACCTACAAGTCACTTGAACAATATTTACTTTTTTCGACATAATATCAAACTATTTATCAAAAAATATATATATCATATTGAACACAAATATATAAGCTTTCTACTCATGTATTTACCTTCATATAAATATTACCCCTTAGCACAGTCCCAAGCTAATTAAATTCACAACTTTTTATAAATTATGTCTGCCGAACACAAATCACTAGCATCTAACGACGGTTTGAATACAACTACACGTGGAATTGCTTATTATTGATGGAAATGAAGTAACAGCTGACGTTTCAGTCACCTTGCGGAATTATTTCAAACCAATAGAAGTATAAGGCAAGTGGGCATATTACCAACATGAGTACATTCCCTTCACCTACCTTAGTAGTCAAACCGCGATTTGCATTGGGGAACAAAAGATTTTAGAGATCTAATAAGATCGAAACAGCTGTATGCAGAATTTGAGTTGGGGTGTCTTTACACCACTATATCTATAATTCACCACTGAATTGTGAGTGCAGATTTCGCATTGCGGAATACATATAACCAGCTCCTTCGGAAAGATGTTTGAATATTTTTAAATTATTGAAGAATTTTACTTGCTCACTTCATGTTATGTATGAAATTCACTATGGTCAACTTTCTCATGATTTGATTGTACTAAAATAACAATAATCCTCAACAAAATTAATAATACTGTGATGGAATTTGTAGCCAAACAACTCACTACAAAATTCATATACGCATAGACATTATTGTATAGTATTATTATTGTAGTGGCTCCGTAGTTCAGTGGTCAGTGCGTTCGTCTACTGAACAGAAGGTCGCTGGATCGAATCCCGGCCGAACCAACGAATTAATACGGAACCACCTCTCGGAAGGCAATGGCAAACCACCGAGAAGTATTCTGCCTAGTAAAGCCTCTCTATAAAGACGTTCGGAACAGTCGTAAAACTGTAGGTCCCTTCTATTCGTGTATAACTGTATCACGCGCAGCACGAATAGTTGTAGAGAGGTCGCCTACGCCCGAAACCGGGTAAGGCACCGGAAGAAGAAGAAGAATAGACATTATAACAGACCGATAAGTAAGATTTTATCTCCTTAACAAGTTTATTAGTTTTTTGATATACCTATATCACGTTTCGCCCTCTCAACTAGATGGTATCTAATCTACATTCATATATGGCAGGAATCAGAAAAGTCACCAAATCATATCTTTCTGTTCTATTATACATAGAAGGTAAGCCCAAGCGGGGATTTTGGGATTTACTCGAGCGCGGCATAATAACATATTGGGGGAAACCTTGCACCCTGTTGAGTATCCCCACCACACATGAACCCTCAATATGGGGGCGTTCGTCTAGGGCAGCTGATCAGATTAGTAAAAGAAAATCGATCGTTCGAAAAACTCGAGCGCGTCAGATTAAGACAAGGTGAGTTAATTATATGCAGAAGAGTATGCATTTTACTAATCTGGCGATTTGCACGTGGCATAAGGAAATAAGAGACTAAAAAAGTTGCAAAAAGAAAACGTCACCTTGACATTCTCGAGCACGGTTAAATTTTTATTTTGAAGGAACGAATTTTTTTTTGCATTTTTGAATATCGGCGATGAATTTTGGTCTCGTACGGTCACCCCCACCATGCAAATCGGCAGATTAACTTACCTTCGTTATCAGAGACGATGTGGGGTGTATAAACTATTAATATCTGACGCGCTCGAGTAAATCTATATATTTTTTTACATTTTTGAAGATCTGCACACGCTTTCCCCCCTAGTGAAATGACATACACCATATAACCTTTTTTTCGTTTTAGCATATAATCTTAACAATCAAAACGACGCTCGAGTAAATCCCCATTTAGCATCTCGGGCTACCCTACTAACATTATAGTCGCGTCAATGAAGCCGTAAAACAGGCAAACTTCGAAAGTCCTCAGAAATAGCTCCGATTTTGATACATCTTCTTTTAAAATTTCTGTTTTTTTATATTATTGAAAATCAGAAATCTTTCAGAGGTATGAAATAATTATTTTTATTGTTCAAACAATATGTATGTAATTTATATAGGAAAATAATTTATATAGGAAAATAAGTTTTCAGCTTAATTACCTTTTTATCAGTTATCATTAAATAATAGAATAATTTATTATTTATTATTGAATGAAAAAATAATTTAGCTTCTTTTCTTTCACTGACTCTAAAAAAATATTATTACACAAATAATTTTGTCAATTACTGTTTTTATTTAAAAAAAAAATATTTAATTTTTACAATTATTTTGCCTATTGAAAACTTAATCTTCATCAGGTGGTGGGTGATTATCGCAGTCACTTTCACTGCATTGCAGGCGGGTGAGCAATGCAAACCACTTTTTCTGCAGTCACACCCTGAACCGCATCCCGTTTTGCAAAAGCAAAATATAAATTTTAAAACGTTCTTCGGTGCTGCGGGTTGTGTCATTGTAATTGGTTTTAAGTAATGATCTATTTGCCAACCTCAATCTTCGGGAGGTATTGAAGCATTATTTTTTCATTGTTGAACTTGAAGGTAAACTCTTTTAATATGTTTATTTTTAGCTGCATTTTCTGATGGAGGTAACGAGCTGAGTACGCTCTTGTCTTTTGAAGCTAATGTTATAAATCGCTTGAATTGCAGTTCATTCAAGCTTTTGGCAGTTTTTGTACCATACATGGTGAGAATACGATAAATACCTCCATCAAAAAGTATTTCTTCACGTTGTTCTTGAACCATGAAAGTTTCAGCTGCTGCACGTAATTTCTGATAACTTAGGGGAAAGTGGGGGAATACCGCCCACGGGGTAATTCCGGTCATCTGTGCCACGGCTCTCTAATGCATCAATTCGAAATTTGTATAGTGCTACATCCTAGCGGTCGACATCTTAACTACGCTTCATTACCGCAGAAAGTGCTAATTTTATTTAGCGTAAGGTTGCTATAAGTAAGTAAATTTGGTTAGTTTTATAAGTATTCTTTCATTTGTGTTAGATCTATAGTATCTTTGTTTACATTTGAGTGTATTTTCGAAGAAAATTTGTTTTTTTATATGAGCGATTATTTATTGTTGTTTACCCTCGGGGCAATACCGCGCTGTTATGCGCGGTATTACCCCACATTGAGTCATATGGTAAAATATCATTTGTTTTTATTTCTAGATACCACGAAAAAAGTGACAAAAAAGCTGAAAATTGTTTGAATATTGGTCTCATACCAATACTCAAACAATTTTCATTGAAGAAATAAAAGCAACTACGGCTGTCAAAAAATAATATTTCTTTAGTTACATATTCAGTTCAAGACTCCAAACCTGGTATTTCAGTACAAATATTGTCAGATCGAATTCCAGCACTTGTAAGCATTCAAGATATCGCACCGGTTCCAAAAAAAGGATTTCGTAAAATTATTTAAAAAAGTGGACGTAAAAACAGGAATCACAAATTTTGACTATGAAAATTAAACTTCTTGAAGACCATGAAAAGCAAAATTGAAAATCTAAAAAAACTGGTGCTATTAAGACTACCAACGTCCAAATCAAGAAAAGTAAAAACTGAAAGAAAAGAAAGTTTCTAACGCTGACAGCGAAACACAAGAATCTGACATCGACATGTCAGATATCGTTGATGACGATGACTCTGATGAAAACGAATGTCTGATTTGCGGATAGTTCGGCCGCAATAAAGAATAATTATGGTTCAGATGCGTAATTTTCGGAAGATGGGCACATCAGAAATGTAGCGGTTGGGATACCGCAGAAAACTTTTCTTGCGATTTTTGTAACAAAAAATTAACAAGCAAGAATTATAAGAAAGCATTGCAGTTTTGAATGTTTTTATTTCTGAAATATTTTGTTATTTAGTTGATTAAAGACGATAAAACTTTAATACCTAATTTATTATTATTTTTTGTTTAAATTGAATATTTAGTTCAAGTTTTTTCATTTCTTTTATGCGCGAATTTCACACTATGCGCGGTTTTACCCCACGGGATGGGGAATACCGCGCAAATGCACCACTTGATAAGTTTGAACATTTAAGAAAAACGAGAATCAAAAACATAACTTAGAGCACGAGAATTTTATCCTAACTAAATATATGAGGTATTCAGACCAATTTTATATTTTGCATAGCAGTGGTTGTGAACTATTGAGAATTTCCCTTAGGAGCGCGGTATTCCCCCACTTTCCCCTACTATTAAAAACTTATAAAACTATTTTTTCCTTTATTATGAAGAGCAGTTGTTGTATCACATCCAGTGAATGCATGAATGAAAAAGAGATGATTTTTGGTAATATTTAGATATTTCATTTACATGGTTCCTGTATAGTAAACTCGTTCTAAGTCATTATTTTTGACTGGTTTCAATAAAAATATTTCCTTGTGATCAGGTGGTGAAGCCATCATTATCACTAACAAATCAATGTCCACTATCAAGAGCTGATTGTACAATGAAACGATCTGAATCACTTACTGCTTGACCTTTGTTGTATTAAGAGGCATGTCTTCTTCTAAAAATAATCAAAAACAACTTTAATGTTGGTACCATAGTTATAACGTAAATATCTGATAAGTACTGTTGAAAAATATCAATAAACTTTGTATTTTTTTCCCATTTCAATCTGTGAAGTAACATACCACCAAAAAAAAAATAATTTGTAACATCATTGACATCCGTTTCACATTGTTCAAAAATATCGGCGAGAGGCTTCGGTAGTCGATGGAAATTGATAGACGGACTGTTTCGCCCTTATTGGGGCTCATCAGTATCATCCATCCATCGAAAGTCATAACCAAACCAATATTTCAAACGGTCATATATTTTCCTTCTAGCAACTCCATGGCATATAACTATGACACAGCGCCACCCAGTCGGAAACAATTGAACCACATATTTCAGACAGACGAAAACATTTCGGCAAAATTCTCACGCCTTTACCATTGGAATAAATAAATTATTTTTCTCCGCAGTACATAAGTTATTCATGATTGAAAAAATTCTCTCAACAAATGCATCACTTTTAGTTATTGACAATACCTTATTGAAGATCTTCAATAATTCATTTGATTCAAGAGATTTAAATATCTGACACCATTTTTTGCAATAGGGATATACATAGATTTTCTTGATTGAGAAAGTGAAATTATTTTTAATACAAAAAAAATCGGAAGAGGTGGCAACCTTAATCCTACCAAAAATATTGAAAAAAAGATTTATGTATTTTCACTGCCCCTTTGAGTTATTAACAATTCATTAGGCTTCCATTTGGAAATAATTGTGCTATATAAGCTTTCAAGAGATAAAACCAAAAATACTTTGGAGATACAAGACTAAACCTGTGGACATTTTCTGACGACAACCACCAGCCAGTTGATGTAGTGTACCTTGACTTCGAAAAAGCTTTCGATAAAATACCAACCAATTATCTCATATATAAACTTGAGCACTACGGAGTCAGGGGAAAGCTGCTACAAATTATCCACAGTTTTTTGTCTGGTCGAACTTTTCGGGTTCGAGTGGGAGGGGCACTTTCGGGGGAGTATGAGGTATGCAGCGGTGTGCCCCAGGGATCTGTGTTGGGGCCCTTGTTGTTTATAGTGTACCTTAGTGACCTCTATCATGAGCTTAACACCGGCTACTTCTCATACGCAGATGATACTAACATCTACTGTAATCCATTGCTGCAACACATACAGCTACAGAATGATCTAACAGCTATCAAAAGGTGGACCCAGGACTGGCAGATGCCCTTGAATGATGCTAAATGTGTTGTTCTCCACATCGGCAAAACAAATCCTAAAATAACATACCACCTTGATCAAGCTCAAATCACTGTTGTGAATAGTCAAAAAGATCTAGGAGTAACAATTACTGAAAACCTTGAGTGGGAACTGCATATATCACAAATTACGAAGAAAGCAAATATATTAATATATCTCATTCAAAAAGCATTTAGGGATCATTCAAGGGATATGTTATTGAAGCTGTATAAGTCTTATGTTAGACCAAAACGGGAATATGTCCATAGTGTATGGAGCCCATACTATGTTAAGGATATCGAACTGCTGGAGAGGGTGCAAAGAAAGTTTACAAGGCTTCCATTGGAGTTGCATGATATGGCTTATGAGAACCGCTTAAAAGCCCTAAGCCTTACAACACTGCGAGATCGCAGGATAAGAGGAGATCTAATTGAAACCTACAAGATTCTTAACCATCACTACAGCTGTAATTTAAACATTTTTCTTAGAAATCGATCTACCATCCTAAGAGGACACAATAAGAAGCTGGGAGAAGTGCAATAAATTGCTAAGGAAAAACTTTCTGTCAAACCGTGTAGTTTACTATTGGAACAGTTTATCAGATGAAACCGTGAATTCTACTAACAAAAACCAATTTAAGAACAGACTGGACATGGAAATGGGAGTCTGGGCAGATACATTTGTACACTACCCTGTGTGATAATTTTGTAGTACCTACTGTGATAAGAACATGCCAAATGGTAACAAATCTGTGATAAAACTAAAAAATGTGATACTTGTTATAAAAGATTCATTAGTCTCATCGGGCCCTTCAATGGGAGTTCCCGCTCACTATTGAAATGAATAATAATAATACTGATGATAATAATATCTGGATTTATTTCGATGAAATCATAACATCCACTGTTAATAATTAACTGTGAAGTAGGTAATACTTTCTAGTTTTCTCTGCTTTAGGAATTGATACAGTGTTGAATCCGATATTATTTAGGTCTAAGTTTACACAAAGTAAGTATTAGTACGTACCTACGTATGATAGTTTATAATTCAATGTTATTGCCATGTACCTACCTAACTCTCATTGTAAGTCATTTTATTTCTGTTTGATACATTTAACGTCATTTACATCTACTTCCTTTTTTCCGACAAAGACATAAATAAATGTCGATATATAGAGAATATTACCGGTGTTGTATTGTTATTTATTCGTCTTTTTTTAACAATAACAGGACATTTGAGTTTATAAAGCTATTTTATTGAACAGTTAACGGTTCGTCACGAAATTTGCATGTTAGAGATGTTATATTTGTTAAATATTTCATTATTGAAATGTTAGATTCAAGGATATAACTATATGATAGCGCTAGTGTTGAAAATGATGCCTACGATAGGACGAAAACAAGAATTAGAAATATTCATCCCAATGCTTAGTATGTTCAGTCCGTCAACCATAATATGAACTTGGTCATTAATGACGCTGTGAGAGGATGCAGTCAAATTTGACGTTATTCAAAACATATCTATACATATTCATTTCTCAGAATGAATATCAAGCAATGTGATTTATTGGCATCTTTATTTCTGAATCAGAAGTCACTCTGAAAAATCCCAGCTCGGAGGTCTACAAGAATTTCATCAGCAGATTCTATTATTTTCACATTTTGAAAACACTGACTAAAACCATTTTAAAGTCTGTTTGTAGAGCTTAATAAGATGAAACTCTAGCTATATCAAAAAATGTCCAATTGCGAATTCGACTCAAGCTGTACAAAATATTAACTGAAATCAACTTATCTTCAAAATTTTGCAGAGAAAACATATTGATCTTTAGGAATCAATACAGTTTGAATCTAATCTAAAAAAAAACATAGAAAAATGGAGAAACTCGTTTGATAAAGTGAAAATAAATGAGAAATCGGTGTGAATTCATGGAAAAATGCCTTCTATAGTGACAGAATATCCACAAATATTAACCATAATTGCCAAAGATTTAATTGAGACTGCAAGCTGCAAGAAAATGTTTAGTATTTTTAAAGAATATCAATAATCTCCACTAAAACAAAATTCCACAAAAATCTTCTATACTGTTTAATACTTATTATCTTATCCATTATTTTTTTCTAACTCTATATGTTCTGAAGTAGCTGTATTAGTATTCTTATCTTCTTTTTTCTTATTTTTTAATTTCTCCATCAGTTTTGCCTCTTTTTCTTTTCGTCTAGCTTCTTTATCTAATTTTTTCTGTTCTTTCTCCTTCTTTTCCAACAACTCTTTGAATTTATCATCCTTTGGATCAACTTTATATCCAAAATGCTTTCGGACTTCCTCAATCAGTCTCTCCTTTTTTTGTCTAGCAGCATTAGCTTCTGATTCCTTCTTGGCTATTCTCATTTCCATATCTCTTTTCCAACCTGCTAGTTTAGATAATTTCACAAGCATATCTTGTTGTCTCTTGACAGTGTCCATATTCAAAATATTCCTCTTTTCTTGAGCCATGTTTATCATTTCAGGGATGGTAAAAGGGTATGCCTCTTGTTCATATTCAAGTACATCCTGTAGCTCTTGTTCAGTTGGCCAACAAATTGCAGGATCAATTCCACTATCTTTGCCATATCTTCCATACAATCTTCTCTTATATTTTAAAGTTCCATGATACCAATAGGTTTCCTCGGGGTAAGGATTTTGATCAAATAAAAAATTTCTATCAGAGTCACGAAGACGAGATTTGTTTCTTTTCAATTCAATTTGCTCTTCTTTGAGAGCAACATCATTATCTACTAAATCTACATTTTCACTTTCCTGCTCAAGTTTCTCTATGTTAATAGGTACATTCGAACTGAAATAATTATTAAATATTCTTCCCAGTAAGAAAGGTATTCTCTGGTACGAGCAAAGAGTGATTTCTTTCCGCAACATTTCCAGCTATTCGAATACTTAATCAACAAGGGACTACTAAACGTCTTAAACTGTTCTAGAAAAGGTTAGGTTTAAAAAACCACAGAAAGAGAAAAAATTACTGGATTCTGTGTTCCTCATTTTTGACAACCGTACACTGAAACTCAAATCAAGAAAAAAGAGTACATACCAAATAAATAAAACGAATGAAGAAAATATAAAACAAAGGTAGCAATTATTATTCTTGTCATAAACTTGCATTTGAGTTCATTAAAGAGGAGTTCATTTGCAAAACTGATGATTAATCAAGTCATGAGACCAGACGACATGGAATTCCCATTCATTTTTCAAAGGAAAATGTTAGGATAACTGAACGCTATTAGTGTTTTCCTGAAGTGTTAAGTGAATTCCAGGTCGTTGCCCTTTCGGTCGAAGGACGGGACACTACTGATGGGCTTGTTGCAGACCATGTACCTATCATTTGTTACTATTTGTAACCGCTTTTTCATTTTTTTTTCGAAATAAATGTTTATTCTAGAGGGCTATGTATACGTTCCAATAACTAAATTCAGCCTCAAAATTTTTGTAAAAATACAACTTTACTGTTTTCGATCAAAATGTTTCAGTTATGAGACGTTTGATTATAGAATTATTACTATTTTTTTCAAATGGCAACATGGTGGCTCGTTGGATTAGTAAAAAAATAGCATTTTATTACGATCAATTTGATACCGTACTCAAAAACTGAAATTTAAAAAGTTAACGGGAGCGTCTGAAACGGATATGAAAACCATTCACGCATTTTTCTGTTGATTTTCGATACAGTGCAATAGTAAAATTTTTTTCCCGTAAAAAGATGACGTCTAATGAAAAATGCAAACACATCTTATAGAGGATACGAAGTTACAATGAAAATGTAACAATTATTTTTGAGTATCACTTTAGGTAAATATTATCAGAAAAAAAAACAATACCAGGATAACTCATTTTTCACCCAATATATTCATAAAATATTTTTTTTAATTGAATTAAAAACGTTTTACACAGTTCAGTAGGCCACAACTTTGTTCTCAATTAATCGTCCTTGTGTCATAAAGTTTTTTCATATGTTCTTACAGTGTATTCTAATTTGGGACTCAGAATATATACTCAGAATAATAGCAAACCGCAACCATCTGTCTTCACTGATAACCGAGAACCCCGCAATAAGAACGAAATATAGGCAACCTGTATACATAACTGCGTTTTTATAACAGTGAGAAAAATTAGTCTGATATATTGAACGGATAAACAATAATAGGAAATATCCATATTGAAAAGAATGTGTAATGAAATGACGTTTTTAGAGAAAAACATGTAACCTTTCCATTTCAACCATATGCACTATTTTCATAATTTTTTCATACATAACAAACAAATCTGTTCTGTTACATATAATTAATTAAAGTAAAGGCATAGGTACATGTGGAAATATAAATATATTTGGCTTGATCTGAGCTCAGTTGATCATTATTCTAACTTGCCTCTGTACATTCGTGAGATAAGTTCGAATTTCACTTCACGTCTGCTCAGGTTGACAACCATATTTATGTCCCTCCCAATTGTCCCAATATGTATGTACTATGTATATTGGCGTCCGAAATTAAGATCGTAGCGCTGGAACGGCTAATATTGGTACTAGAGCATGGGCAATTAGCTGCATAAACCACCTACCAGACGACATCTAAATACACGACCGCATTTTTTAAGCATGCGCAGTGCAATAGAATTTCTATACATTTTGACAGCAAATTGGCGGCAATTGCAACTGTTAAATTCAGCTGTTCTGTGTGTTTATTGCTGTGTATGAAGAAAAGTGAAAAAACTCATTTTCATTACAAAGCATTATTAAACTCCATTGCTAAAAAACTGTTCGTTAGAACAAACAATAATCTGGTGAAAAATCTGTTCGTTAGAACAAACAATAATCTGGTGAAAAATCTGTTCGTTAGAACAATTATTAATATTTTTGGTGCAATGACTATTGTTCAGCTAAAGTAAAAAAACTTTATTAGGATTATTAATTAATAGTAAAACGAAAAGATGCAATCTTTACCACCCACATCGACATCTAGTAATAATATTGATGGAAAAGTGTCCTGTAGTTTGTGTGGTGACACGATGTTTAAGACTTTAAAATCATTAAAGCAGCATAAGGCAAAGTACCACAATATTACTGAAGTCGTGGGAAAAAAAACATTTATTGTGTGCCCCTTGTGTGAAGAAAGAACTGAATTTAAAACCAATGAAGACCTTAAGCAGCATATTGAAAACACTCATGATGTAAGTATTGAAGTAATTACTTTGCAATTTTTTAGCCTCGAAGAATTAGAGACATGGACAAAATCAGAAAAAATTGAGACAATGTATGCTAAGCACCGAAGTAGGCAAATGAAAGACCATAAAGTAGTGCAGTATCATTGCAACAAGAGTGATATCAGAGGTACAGTATTTAAGGCAGTTTAGTTCTGGTCACTCATATTTACTTATCTGCCTATTATACATAAATATAAATAATCCATGGTTTTAGGCTACGTCCCTAAATACCAGAAAAGAACAGAGAAAGCTGGTGGGACCATTAGGATGAAAGGTGTATGTCCCTCAAGAATTAAGTGCATTTTATATAATGATGGGAAGGCTACTGTTACATATTGGAAGACACATGTTGGACATGATGTAAAGGAACTACGAAGTAAGCATTTATCCTCAGAGGAGAAGGATATGGTGATAGAGATGTTGAAATCAGGAGTACCATGCAGTAGCATTTTAGAGGATGCCAGGAAGATAGAGAAACCAGAAAGAATAAACTTATTAAGCTACAAAGATGTTGCATATCTGCGTAGGAAACACAATATTGAGAAGAAGAGGGAGAACAAGCAAATGGTAGCATCAGCATTAAAAGTTCAGGAGGCACACAAAAAAGCACAAAAAATGCAAAACAAGGCGGAGGTAACTAAAGATGCAGAGGTTTATGGTCAGTACAAGGTAAAATCTTGTAGTGATTCTAAAATATATATGGTTAGTTTAACGCAAGTATGTGAGAGTGAATGTAGGACATTATATTGCCGAGTATGCAAAATTTGCATTCATCAATATGAGTGTAATTGTCCTGAGTATACTGTGGAAAATACCTTGTGTGAGCATGTTCACTTGGTACGTATGTATGAGGAGCAAATGGACACTAACTCTGTTGCAGACGATTTTGCAAAAACGTTAGGAGAATCCTCGACAACCAAAACACAAAAAGAGATAGAAGTATGCCATGAATATGTCATTGAAGATGTAAGAAACCGTGAAGTCACATTAAATCAAGATGGGACAGCTACAGACCGTGAGAAGATGAATGCCCAGCTGAAATATTATTTCAATTGGGCAGAAGATCTTCAGGATGAAGATCTTGCAGTTGTTATCAACCAGTTGCAGTCAGCAAAGAAGGACATAGATGCGAAAAGGTCTGAACCAACAAAGAAGAGGGAAAAAAAATGGAAAAAACAGGAATATTTTCCTTCAAATAAGCGTTCAAAAGTGAGTGAGAAATATAATTTGAATAAATTTATTCTTTCTTTTGCTTTAAAATAGATTTACTGAAAGGGATGGGATATTCTATCTGTAATCCTGTAACTTAACTTTATTTATAGATTTTTTTTTCAGAATTGATATTGACATTGGCTCATCCTTATGGTCATTAATCTTTTACAAAATGTTTAGTATATAATATTAAAATTTTATTGATGTATTGTTCTTAAGGTTTGAATTTATTTATTGCTTTATAATTATTATTTAAAGTAAGTCCTTGAATGTATATAAATTAGTTTGATATGATATTGTAAGCAATGTTAGACATTGCGCAAGGGGATCTAGCTCTGTTTTGGTGTTTTGATTATTACTAGAGTTGGGTCTTTTTGCACAATGCTAAACTTTTCATCGCAATCAAATAAATAGGTCATCAATATTGATACAAAATGTTTAGTATATAATATTAAAATTTTAATTATATATTGTTCTTTGGGTTTTTATTTATTTATTGCTATATAATATATTGTTTAAAGTAAGTCCTTAAATGTATGTACATTAGTCAATGATATTGTAAGCAATGTTAGACATTGCGCAAGGGGATCTAGCTCTGTTTTTGTGTTTTGATTATTACTAGAGTTGGGTCTTTTTGCGCAATGCCAAACTTTTCATCGCAATTAAATAAATAAATGATATGTTAAATTACCTAGTACTTTTAAATTTCATATCTTCAGTTTATAAGTATTCCCTGTAATTGAAGCAAAGTTTGTTAAGAAATATATGAATAATAAAAAAAAAATCATTAGTCTTTTCTCTTATAACTCCAAAATATTTTGGCAAACCAAATTTTAATTGCATTAAGAATTTCCTTCTAGAATTGTTACCTGTATATCATATTGACGTTAAATAATAATTCAGAAAATAGGCATGGTTTGCATTCCTACGCTATTTTAACTCACGAACTTTCGCGCCTTAATTTAAATTTTTAAAATGGCGCATAATATTGTGGCTTATGCGCGTGCGTAAAAAATGCGGTCGTGTATTTATATGTCGTCTTCACCTACCAGTGTTGCCGTTTGGAGGATAATTATCCGAAAAGAGGATAATTTGAAGCTTGGAGGATAATGATGGGGATATTTTTATTTTGAGGATAATTTGCGAATCATTTTTGACTGTTTTGGTTACCATACATTCTCTCGGTGGTTGAAGTGATCTCGCGATTTTTATCGATGTTTCGATTATTGAGTCGATACTTCGAATAACGAAAAGGCATGATAAATGTCAAATGACGTCACCCTTGCATTCCTTATGAACTTGATTTGAAAAAGAAGAATTAGGTATCACGCATAGACAATGTTACTTTATCTATGGTGTCATGGTGAATCTAGGATTCCGAGGTTGAGCGTCAAACGGTGCACACGCTTCACCTCTGAATCCCAAGATTTAGAGGTTAAATCAAACACGTGTGTGATAATATATGTTAAAGTGAAATTTAATGTGAAATAAGTAATTATTACTGAATTGTATACTTTGGTAGACATGGAATAGTTGCAGAATGCAGCTATTGTCCAGACGCTTGTTACGAGCATCTCTACTGTAACACTTGAGCCTGACCACATGGCCTAACTTGCCGGGTCATAAAAAATTGATTTAAGAAGAAGAAGTTATCAAGAACCTAACCTAAAAAAGTAAAACTGTACACTTCATAGAGAGATATCGGTAACCCAAATAGAGAGCATACGTATTTTGACATTTAATCTATGCGCGATTCGATTCTTAACGCAACGTCCCTAATTAACGTTACCGCCAGCCGTAATTTACGGAGCATTACGACAGACGGTATTTGAAATTGCGCCTAACAAAATTAACATGCCAGGCATGCGCAGCCTTTTTTTTAAGTTAAAGGTTATGTAACTTTGTTGTTTTTTTTGTAATTACTACTGATATAAACGTACGACTGTTTTAATTCCTTCATTTGATTTTTAAGTAATGACAAATTAATAAAATACGAACTCTGGGATCTGTAGAGCGCGATACAATCTGTAAATATCATCTTTCTCAAACCTAAACAAAAATTTACAGTCTTCACCTGGAACTTTGTCTGACGAAAAACGCTGTTGGGCATCAATATCTTGTTGATCCCTTATAATATCCATCAAAATAGCGGCTTCAATGTCTTAATCATTTTCACCACCAATAATTATCACTTCAAGATCTTCATCCATTGCAGAGATTCTAGTGGAAGTTAGGAAAAAGGATTGAAAATAACAAATATAATTTTCGTCTTTTATTGGAACAATAATAATTCAAAAAAACCTCGGATATGGCTAAGGCAAACGCACAAATTCCATCGCTGCCGATAACTGTTAAATAAAACTAAAATACCGCTTGACGTAAAACCAATACCGCATGACGTTAATAACGTTCACAGGCGCTATTCGTTTTACCGATATCTCTCTAATACCAAAGAATATTTATTTATTTGTGATGTTATTGTATATAAGTTGAATGTTTGTTCCTTTGTCCATGTGACGTCATTCATATTCATATAAAATACTAAGTCATTTCATTCAAGGTATGAGCAAAGGAAGAAAAATTCAACTACACATACAAAAACTTTAGAATGCTCATTTTAAGTTTATTTTATTTATTTTTCTAAAGAATATGTGGAAAGATTACTTTCTCAGACTGTTTTATTTTAGCTACATAAAATATATTTATGTACATTTAATAATAATAAATGATTTATTTTCGGTTTTTTGTTTTCATTAACAACGATTCATTGTACAATCTACAGTTCACTATTCATTCCTTATCGATTCTCATATCTAAGAATCGAGATGTTCACCCAGAATAGACATCACACAGAAGCGACAGTGAGAATAAGAGTCAAATAGCATTGGTTATATGGGTAACAAATCTTTGGCGTTTTGTCGCTTCTGGAATGTTGATTAACGTATAACGTAACCGTTTATGTATTATTCTATCTGAAATTGTAGTCATGAGATAATATTTTTTGATCTACGTACAGTAAAAATCGTGTGGATAAAAACAGGATATTTGTAAATATTCGGAGGATAAAAAAGGATAATTTGAGTTCCTTTCAAGGATAATTTGGCAATGTAGCTGCGGCAACACTGCCACCTACCCTGTTTACATTCGAGACCAGACCACCGAGGAAGCAGCATCGCCGTGGAAAGCGGTGAATTCGACGGCAAGCGACTAAAGACTGAAGACGACGAGAGTGAAAAGGTGAAAAGGACATTGATGGACAGTGATGTTAGTCCATTAGGCACGAAGTAACTCGGATCGCTAGTAAGGCGCAGCGCCCAACAGAGGACGGCACGGTGGGATGGAAGCGGATCGTCAGGTTCGAAGACGAATGATGCTCGTTGCAGACGACGAGAGTGAAGATGGATATTGGATCTCGATGTCGGAGTAATGGCCATTGCACACGACGAGTGTGAAAATGGATGTTGGATCTCGAGGTCGGAGTGATGAGCATTGTTCAAGTTCGAACCAACCTGGGATGAAGCGAACATACGCAGTCGTCAGGTGTTTACTTGATTTCAAAATTAATGCGACGCGACGCAGAGAGATATACTTGGGTCTTGAAATATAGACACAAGGAAGGGAACAGGTTCTAGTGCTGACCGCAGCACGAGAGTCCTAATCTAAGTGTGAGACTGGAGGTTTAGTAGGTTTATGTCCGGAAACCGAAAGAACAGAGGTGTTTTTAGTGGGTAGGCAATGTTGATATATATTTATGTTAAATACAGGGTTAAATGGTAAATACTGGGGTTGATACACACAAATAAGAATAATTATTTAGACTAATTCCGTTTATTGCTCCCTAAGTTAACAACTTGTTCATACGTTCAAGCATACTCGACGACTTCCTCTTCTTTACTGTTCTCTCCTGCGCAGTAGTTTCCTACTGCTGCATTGGTAAGGCGCATAACTGCTTGTACCACTCGTCCGTCCTGACGTAACAAATGATGGGGTGCATAAAGGGGATGTATAGGGATACCGTTAACACGGCCATCCTGTGATTAGTGCGTCCTCGCACTGTGTCTATCTGGAAGCATCAAGTACGAAACAGAATTTTCGTTATGTCTAAATCAACTACATATAATCAAGTGGAATTGCCATTTCTACAACTTCATCTTATGTCAGTCAAAGTTTTCATAGAGTTTCACTATATAATATAACATTTTCAATTCATAGCCACAAATTATGTAATATAATGGTACCTACTACCTTTGAAACATACTGATATCTTCTGCTTACTTCAACTTATATCAGAGTTTTACTATATGATATAACATTTTCTATTCATTGCTGTAATGTTACCTACTACCTTTAAAACATACTTTTACTACCCTTTTTAAACCTAGTGGTACTGCCACTATTTCATGTCTTGTGTGACCGCCACAAAAATATAAGGCAACGTGAGATCGTCAAGTTCCTCTTTTTATTCAAGCGGAGTGGGATCGCCACCTTCTACTTTTTTATAAATTTTTAATGATACTTCATTTTGTTTTTAACCTAGTGGATTCACCACTAATCCATTTTTTAAAATATTTCACCATGAATGATATCGAAAAGAAAAGACAACAAAAATAAATGTAATACATCTGTATTACATTGCATTCAATCATTCACGTAACCAATAAATTATTCAAAAAGAATCATCCAGCAAATCAATTCAATTCAACAAAAATCTTAAAAGTGTTAACATACAAAAATTACTGATCTTACTCTTTGTTTATGTTGTGGCATGCCACGATGGTAATTACTCATGAGCTACTATCCACTGTTTCTCATTTTATTTCGGGCATCTGCAACATCCTTATTTGGGTCAATGAAGTTATCAGTTGGAAGTGTGTCACCCAAAAACAGCTGTGTAGTCGCTAGTCTAGGTATCCTGTCATCGAAGTTGAAAATTATAAACATAACACTCTCAAGTTGATTTATCTTAACAGGAACGCTATTCAAGTTCTTCATAGTAAACACTTTTTTCGATGGCAAGCTCGTTATTATGTAGTTCAAGCGCATCGCATTTTTCTCGATTCAAAGGCAAAGTCGTCTAATCACATCCCATCCCATAATAAGATCGATATCGATTGTCATAACAATATCGGGAATAACCATAAAGTATATTTCTAGGGTCAGGGTCGGCAGTACAGCTATTAAATCACAACTCCCAATAGTGTAAACAGCTTGTGTTCCGAGATCCGGAAATGCATGTTCTTTTTATTGGGTTTTATCTCACTGTTTAGTTTATGCCAAACATGCTAAGAATTTCATTCCAAGCTATAATGGAATCTGCTGATGCTGAGTAATTTATGGTTACGGAACTCGGTTAGTGACTCACAATTTCGACTTTTTAGCGTTTCTTTCTCGGTAAAAGCAACAATTAAGTCATTACATAAAGCTTTTGTCAGGGTCGAAGCTGGTTAGCTTAAATGATGTGAGCGCTAGTGTCGACATCAACGGCTGCGCAGTAATTCCATCTTTTCCAGATGTGCTAGGCGTTGGCGTATAACACGTCGACGTCGCCATCTTGGACTGACGACTCAATTCTAATAATTGTTGTTGTTGGCTAGCTACCAAGTTAACTAAGGTTTCTTGACATTGTAATTTAGTTCGTTTTGGACTTACTGAACCGACAATCTTCCTCATCAGCCACAACACTTTGCTCAGACACTTCACTGTCATGACGAATATGAATTTCATCTTTCATTTTAACTATATAATATTAATGTTTATTCATGATCATTTATGGCCACAGGGTACACACGGGAAAATCCCTTCTGATGTTAAATACAGGGTTAAATGGTAAATACTGGGGTTGATACACACAAATAAGAATAATTATTTAGACCAATTCCGTTTATTGCTCCCTACGTTAACAACTTGTTCATACGTTCAAGCATACTCGACGACTTTCTCTTCTTGACTGTTCTCTCCTGCGCAGTAGTTTCCTACTGCTGCATTGGTAAGGCGCATAACTGCTTGTACCACTCGTCCGTCCTGACGTAACAAATGATGGGGTGCATAAAGGGGATGTATAGGGATACTGTTAACATTTATATATATCAACTATTGAATCCCACACAGGCCGGGTTCGCAACCGGTATCGCTTTTGAAGTTTTCACCTCGTTAAAAAAAAACCCTGTTTACATTGATTGGTAATGGTATTTACGCTCATTTCATTTTGAGTTTTCGAACGTTTAGCTTCGTAAATCGTAATTTTTGTTTTTTTGGACTTCGTATTTTCTAGTGGTTCATTGTGTTTCGATTGAGGACAATATTATCTCTGTTCAATAGTAGATAACCTACCTACATCAAGTTGAAATTTACACTGAGTTTTTATCATTGAACATGAAAATCAATAATAAAATAAAGTAGAGGACGAATAAATTAATTGGTTAAATGAACTATGTATACCTCAAAAAAAAGGCTGTATGATAGAACACCTATTTATTTAAAAAATTAAAAAACTTTCAAAAGTTTCAAGAAAACATCTCTGACATGTCTACTTTCATTACGAACTGAAGAATTTTTGAGTATAATGGACAAAACTAAGTACTTACCAGCTAAACTGAAAGAAACAACATGAAATAAAAGAAGAATTAATATGAATACTCTGCTTGAATGGTTTGAACGTAATGAGTTATTATATTTTTTGAATTTTGCTGACGTATAACAGCTATCCTAAAAGTACGGTGGACTTCTGAGAGTCTGTTTTTTTTATAGAATCTCTCTTTTCCTGATTATATAATTGAATATTTTAGTTTTTACCTAGCTATAGAGTCAAGATTTATTTCATATTCTTGATGTTATGATAAACTGTTATTTTGGTTGTGCAAATAAACATCATTTGTTATTATTATTTTAATAGTATCTCTGGTTGTTACATGAAAGAAAATACAATAATCTAGAATCTCTGGATAACATTTTTCGTTGGAATAGCATTGGACTTCAAAAACTCTACGTTTTCGGTTAGCTGAAAATTGCACATCATTAGTTGGTATAATTCTATATGGAAAAATCCACAAACTTACTGCAGGGAAAATAATTATTCTCAGTAAACTGTAAAGAACAACTCTCTTATGTTCAGACATTTTTTTTCAATCTTCAAGTTATGAATCCACGCCTTTCTTCTGTCCATCATTTCCTTGTTTCCCAAATCTTTTTGGAATGCAACTTTGAATTGTCCAGTTTTCCGAAAGGTATGTAAGCTATGTTCGGGTATTTTTTGCCCAAGATGAATAATAGAATACACAACAATAGTGATTCGTTTCTTCTGAACGTTTGTAAACGATCCAAAATACAATTAAAACTCAACAACTTCTCATGTAGTCCAGTCAATGACGGTAAAAAAAGTGTGAACTGTGTATTTATCCCATACATACGATTTGTATGAAAATTTGGATTTAGGTTCTACTTACCATCTATTTCAAAGTCTACCCTTTGCCGGGGGTTGCTTTTTCTCTGGGGGTGGATGCTACCTCTTCTTGGGATTGAAAAATTTTTTATTGAAAATAAGTACGGAAATCAATTAATTGACTAATTCTAAGCAAATTTTGTTTCATGAAGTTTCTTCTGAAAATCAATACTTTTCGACTTATTCGCGAGTGAAATTTTCGTTTTTCAGGCATAAAAATCACGTTTTCAGATTATTTTTCGCGAATAACTGGAAAAATATGCATTTAACCGAAAATCCTGTAGAAAGTAAAATTATAGCTTATAAAAAAACAAAGAAAATCATGTATTTATAATGTATTCTGACTCAATGCAAATGGAATTATTGCTTATTGAAAGTTGATTGGTATTTACCACTATGTGGTATATATATTCATCAATATACTAATATACATATTCTAATTTCTACAAAAATGTGCTTTTAGTTTTCTCCCCATAACTCGCTTAGTTTTTAAGCAATCAAGTCTTTCAAAAAAGCATTTTGTAGGTTTTTTTAAGAGCTATGAGCTTATCTAAATGAAACTCTTCTTCATATTTCATTTTTAAAAAGGTTCTTGCTAAGAGGGCTCAAAAAAGGTACTTTGCGCGAACACACGCAAACTTTAAAATGCCATATCTTACTCAATTTTTATCCTACAAAAAAAATGAAACGCTAAAATTTTTAAATAAGAAAAACCTACAATTTCGTACTCTACAAAATTTTGCGTATCATTAACAGTTTTCGAGTTATTTTGAAGAAAAGGCGATTTTTCGCTAAATTACGAAAAATTTTTTCTCTCTTCAAACTCGAATTTTTTTTCAAAAATAAGTACTTTAAACTGGCCAAATACTCGGAACGTATCATAAAAATATGAATGAAGTGAATTGTGAAGTGGCAACAATTTTTTTCTAATGGGGTGGAAGGGAGGGTGAGTTTCTCACTATTGTTTTCCAACGAATAAATAGGAATCGACATTTTTCTCTTCATAACTCGCTTAGTTTTGATGCTAGGAACTTTCATAAGAAATAAAAATAAAGGTTTTTCAAAGGACTTTGAAGAAAGTTTCATGAGTTTCCCCCGAAAAATGCATTGGTTTTTGGTTATTGTACGTAGAAACTTTCCATTTTGGCGATTGAAAATACCAATCAACTCTCAAAAAGCAATAATTCCATTCGCATTGAGTCAGAATACATTATAAATATACGATTTTCTTTGTTTTTTTTTATAGGCTATAAATTTGATTTCCACATGGTTTTCGATTAACCCTTTCGGTACGATTGACGGATATATTCGGCAAAAATAAAAGTGCGTCACGGACGAATGACGGATATACTCGTTATAGGTTCAAATTGCTCTCCAGACTACCGCCAGTTATATCCGCCGCTAATGAAAATTTATGCTTGTGTGCAGACTACAGACTTCTTTATCCGTCACAAAACATCGTTTTAGGTGGACGAGTGTCGGATATATCTGGCACCGCCGAATATAGCCGACAGTCGGCATCTCCCGAACTGCTAACGTTATTTATGTCATGCCGACAATGTCGGCAGATGAGGTTGCCGGATCTTCAAGCAGTCGCTCACCTCGTGCGAAAGTTGAGAGGATAGATTCTTATTGTGGATTAACTGAAAGTGAAGTGCGTAGTCTTTGTAAATACGATTTGGATAGTGAAGAAGAGCCGTTTTCTGGTAGTGAAAGTGAGTATGTACCAAGCTCTGAGGATGAAAGAATTAGTTTTGAAGAGGGCCCAGAATCTGATCAAGCGAAGTAACAGAAGCAACTGCGGAAGCTGAAGCACCCCAAGATGAATTTCCAGCACCCGAGGTTGAAGTCGGTCACGATGAATTAGAATTTTTGTGGAGGAAACAGGATTTTATTCCAGAAGTCCATGAATTCGACAGTAGTAATAACGGAATAACCGACGAGACTTTACGTGGAAAAAGGGAAATAGATTTTTTCTTAAATCTTTTCACCGATGATATTGCTACTACTGTTTCTTGATATTCTAGTGGCCATCTATTGGTATTAAAATGGAAAAATCGTCGAGATGTCCATATGATAACCACTATGCATGCTAATGAAATTGTGGTTCTTCCAAAAGTAGACAGGACCACTCAAGAAAATGCACGGAAGCCCAGATGTGTAGTGGAATATAATTGCAAAATGGGAGCAGTCGACCGTACTGACATGATGATTTATAGTATTGACTGTATGCGTAAAAGCATAAAATGGTATAAGAAGCTGTATTTCCACATTATGGATATTTGTTTACTCAATGCCCATGCCCTTTTTTTGACCACAAATTCTAGAAAAATTCCGTTAGCGACATTTCAGTTAGAAGTCATACGTCAGTTATTTGAGAGGTTAGTAAATGTTTTCATTTCAGGTAGTTACTAGTGAGAGGCTCCCCCGCCTATTAAATAGATCCGTGAAAACTATAGATCGATGAAATTATAGTTTCCCGAACCACGATGAGTGCAAAGCCTGCCTCTGTCGAACGGTACGCGACGCGTCAAGTGCTGAGCCCGTCCCTGCCTCTGTCGAACGGCCGCGCCATCTGCTCACGGTCAATCGTAGTTTGTGCGGAATCGGTAGAATACTACTATACTTCGAAACTTCTCGATAGAATTCGACCCGTCCAACTGTCGGCTCGAAAGGCGGTCACGTGAATTGAAGTCCATGAGAAGCGAAAATAGTTCTTAAGGGTCGGGAATGCAGTCGTTTTCGCGAATTTCGGAGAAACGTCAAACTTTAAACGTTCGATATCGAAAATCGGCGTCTCGGATCGAGGCGAGACGTAGCCTAAGCACTACGGAAAGGACGTGGGAGATCGACGGGGCCCTTCGGGCCCCGCGATTCGGGGCCGATCTCCTTATCTCGGCTTCTTAAGTTTGCCATAATGCGGCCTTCGGCCGCCTGCATTTTGGAAAGTCCAAAATGGCAAACCAATTATTTATTTAGTATTATATACGAGGAGTGCAAAGCCTGTCCCTGCCTCTGTCGAACGGTACGCGATTGAACCGAACGCATCCTTTATCTATGGTACGCGACGCGTCAAGTGCTGAGCTCGTCCCTCCCTCTGTCGAACGGGCGCGCCATCTGCTGCTCACTGTCGATAGTGTCAATCTGTAGTTTGTGCGAAATCGGTAGAAAACTACTATACTCGTTGGGCCTCGCGGTGGCGATGCTTCTCGATAGAATTCGACCCGTCCAACTGTCGGCTCGAGAGGCGGTCACGTGAATGCTAGTTGGATTCAAGCGAAAATGGTTCTTAAGCGTCGAAAATGCTGCCGTTTTCACGAATTCCGGAGAAACGTCAAACTTTAAACGTTCGATATCGAAAATCGGCGTCTCGGATCGAGGCGAGACGTAGCCTAAGCACTACGGAAAGGACGCGGGCGATCGACGGGGCCCTTCGGGCCCCGCGATTCGGGGCCGATCTCCTTATCTCGGCTTCGTAAGTTTGCCAAAATGCGGCCTTCGGCCGCCTGCATTTTGGGAGGTCCAAAATGGCGAAGCAATTATTTATTTAGTATTATATACTAGTGAGAGGCTCCCCCGCCTATTAAATAGATCCGTGAAAACTATAGATCGATGAAAATATAGTTTCCCGAACCACGATGAGTGCAAAGCCTGTCCCTGCGTCTGTCGAACGGTACGCGATTGAACCGAACGCATCCTTTATCTACGGTACGCGACGCGTCAAGTGCTGAGCTCGTCCCTGCCTCTGTCGAACGGGCGCGCCATCTGCTGCTCACTGTCGATAGTGTCAATCTGTAGTTTGTGCGAAATCGGTAGAAAACTACTTTACTCGTTGGGCCTCGCGGTGGCTATGCTTCTCGATAGAATTCGACCCGTCCAACTGTCGGCTCGAGAGGCGGTCACGTGAATGCTAGTTGGATTCAAGCGAAAATGGTTCTTAAGCGTCGGAAATGCTGCCGTTTTCACGAATTCCGGAGAAACGTCAAACTTTAAACGTTCGATATCGAAAATCGGCGTCTCGGATCGAGGCGAGACGTAGCCTAAGCACTACGGAAAGGACGGGGGCGATCGACGGGGCCCTTCGGGCGCCGCGATTCGGGGCCGATCTCTTTATCTCGGCTTTGTAAGTTTGCCAAAATGCGGCCTTCGGCCGCCTGCATTTTGGGAGGTCCAAAATGGCGAAGCAATTATTTATTTAGTATTATATAATAATATAATAAACAGTGTTTTATGTATAGGTTTTCCACCAATCATCTTCTAACAAGACCTGATATGAACCTTAATTCTGCAAGATTAATCGAGAGACACTTTCCGATATACGTTCCAGAAACAGAAAAAAAAGAATCTTTCGAAATGCCTGGTTTGTTAGCACACAAAAAAACAAGAAAAGAAAAGGAGATACTCTAGATACATGTGTAAGGAGTGCAATGTTGGACTTTGCATTGTACCGTTTCCAAATATACCACACCCAGGCTAACTAATATCATTTAGGATGTATTTTTTATTGTTCATTTATATAAATAATTTTATTTGCTTTATTGAATAAACATGCCTTTGGTATAGATCTATTGCTATTTTCCAATTTAAACATGAATTCAAGTTAAACAAAATCTAACCTACCCTCATTTTACCTATTTGGTATTTGACGTTTATATCCGTCACTCGTCTGTCGAGCACTGCAATTTCGTCGTCCGAGAGGCAAAAATATCCGATAATCGAGCCGTACCGAAAGGGTTAAATGCATATTTTTCCAGTTATTCGCGAGAAAAAATCTGCAAACGTGTTTTTTTTGCCTGAAATCCTACAGTTTCAATAGCGAATAAGTGGAAAAGAATCGACTTTCAGAAAAAACTTCACGAGACAATAGTTGCTTAAAATTAATCAATTTATCGATTTCCGTACTTATTTTCAATTAAAAAATTTTCACCCCCAAGAAGGGGTGGCATCCACGCCCAGGGAAAAAGCAACCCCGGGCACGGGGTTGACTTTGAAATTGATGGTAAGTAGAACCTAAATCCAATTTTTCATGAAAACCGGTGCTGTATGGGATAAATACACCGGAAAATTGTCATAGACTGGACTAATGTAAAATACACGTAAACAAAGCAGTCTATCGCCCATGCTCTAGTAATATTCGACACCGGTAGGGGGCGTATCGTTTATTGTTTTCCCAATAACGGAAACGAAGCGCCATGTATTTAGAATCCATAGAACTAAATTTTTCAGTGTAAATGACAGCCATTGTTCCAACATACAATATATAAATACTGGAGCGCCATCTATTTATAATCCATAGAACTAAATTGCATGTTCATATATTTTCAGTGTAATCCTGACACCCACCATTTATCTCCTTGTATACGTTTTAGCAATGCTCAATGAACTATGCAATGGCTTTCAACAATAAAAACAATATGACACCCGAAATGGGGTGTCACATTGCAGAGATTCATATATACAAAGGTGCCACAAGGTAATTATATATGTACGTACGTGAATATATATTCATTCTTTTTAACCCATATATTAATTTATTGGATAGAAGACATTCCGTCCATTTTAAACAAAGTGTCGACTTGTTCGCCTTTGTACATTTGTATTTCCTAAATGTCATTAAAAAAAAAAATTCACGAAATCGTAAATGGGTAGAAAAATATACACAATATACATACTAGATTTATTTGTGCAAGAGTAGATACGACAATTCAGTTGCAACAGAAACTGCAACTTTTTCAAATTTTTTCGTTCAGAACAATTCAAATTAATGAATTTCAGAAAACTTATTTCAAACACATTAAAAAAATTTCAAAGACTGATTCAGTCAAACATAAAACTATGATTTATAAATATTTACACTCGAAACTTAAAATGCAATAATAGTCTTATATCTAAGGCAATTAAATTTATACAAACTCTCGCCAAATTTAAAATTAATACGGCCTGGGTCTTCCGCCATCTCTACCGCCGCCACCCATTGAACCGCCGCCTCCACGATCCCTGCAAAATTCAAACATTTGGAACTCGCAAGATTTTGAGCAAAACACAAATAAATATAATCAGAAAATTTCAGATAATACGCATAAAAGTGTTATCTATCGTTTGAATTATGCATTTTATGAAATTACATTTTAATGAAACCCATAATTATTAAAATACAAATGAAACTAAATATTGCAATTGGTCAACAGAACTAATTTGGTTATTTTTTCAATTTACCAGTTTCCAGGTAAATCAATTCTTGGAATATGAAATCAAATTGAGATGTTTCAAACTGAAACAAGAACTACAACAAAAATTAAAGAATATATAAACATCTATAGAAACTGCAATAATTGGATAGTTTTTCGACTCTGCCAATTGAATAACACTATTACTAGACTTTGAAATCAATATTGCTTTAATTGATAATTTTTATATTTAGTACATTTTTTGGTAGCTACTTCATTCGAATACCAACTGATTTTCAAATCATGCCACTAAGCTGCTTGTAATACAGATATATTATGTCACTAATTTAACTGAATTATATCTGACGCGTTTCGGTACACTGTATCACCATCATGATACAAAGAATAACTTATGACCTCGTATAAAATTAGTTGAAATATATTATTTGTATTCATTGTGATGTTTATAAATTGCCAAGTATCAACCTCCTCCATTCAAATGAAGTACTGGCCAGTTGCTTTTCAGTGTAAGAAATCAGATCTACAAGCATATCTCAAAACCAACAATTTACGCAACATTAAAACTTTTCTATCACAAGTGTAAAATATTTGATTATTGTAATGCAACTTTTCTTCATTGGAGAAACTTAGGAGTTTTTACTGTTACACTCTGCTTATATATAAACTGTTAGAAAGACCTGACAATTTCAATTATATGAAAAAGATTAAACTTGAAAGTACATAATCTGAAACCTTATGTGACAAAGTACAACAAAAAGCTGTTGATCGAAAAAAAAAAAACATTTGATATAATTGTTTAACAATTTCTTGATCAAATAACTTCTGTTGGTTCCCATCACGAAATATCAAATCCTTTCCTTCTTTGTAAGTATATGAAAAGAATTAAGATTATCTTGAACATCTCGCTTATAGATCATCTTCATACAATCTATCACATTCTTTTTAAAATATTATTTTCAATCATCGTAGTATTTCGCCTTCGGATTCAATCAATATTTCTTATTATTTGATACCAAAGATGTAATCTAAAACATTTCGAAGAAATTTAAGCATGAATCGAAGCAAATGAATGCTCTAGAATAAAATACACCAACTGGAAACTAGGGTCAAATGAAGAAAAAAACATTATTAAAATAAAATTCTTTCAAATAGCGGGAAGCCGATCTTTATATGAAACCTGGTCCATATGATAAATAACATTCAGCTTAATGACCAGTATATACCATAATGCAACTTCCCATTACTTGTGAAGTTTCTATTTAATCAATTTGACAAAAATTAAAAAAAGTATCCATAGCACACAATTTTCAAAATTCATTACAAAAATATAATAAGATTTTCCCAGAACTACTATTGAATGTGCTATTTCTATATCGGATAATGCATCTTAAAACTTATATATTTATGGTACAATATTCATATACAAGGTCCATATATTAACCACTATATTCCATGTTACGATATGAAATTCAAAAATGAGAAAATCTTCAGATGTTTTATATAATACTTTTCAGTACATACTCTAAATGTCTCTTCAAACATAACTTCTCTATGAATGTCAAACTCAGTACCTTCCGCCGCGTCCGCCCCCTCCAAAACCGCCGCCGCCGCCACCACGACCACCACCGCCTCCTCTACCGCCACCGAAACCGCCACCTCCAGGTCTTCCCCCTCTGTCACCTCCTCGGAAGCCACCACCACCGCGTCTACCGCCATCCCTATCTCGGCCACCACCGCCTCCTCCTCCACGTCTGTCACCACCGTCTCCGGCGCCTTCTGGTTTGGGTTCATCGCAACGATTGCACTGATTACGCCAAGCAAAGTTGGTATTGCTGCAATCAGGATTCGGGCACTTCCAATCACCGTCACGGAGTTCGCGGTCTCTACCGCCACCACCTCCTCCGCCGCCACCTAAATGTAAAACTTTATGGTTTAAAAATTCTTAAGCATAGATTAATTAATGATTATTCATAAAAATTTAGGAAATTGAAATAACAAAAGCAACAACTTTGCTTAGGAACATTATTAACAAGCATGTATAATTGAGATTATTGGGCAGGTAACTTCTCACAGGCAACTGCTCTAATTTTATGTCAACCATACATGCTCAGGTTGAAGAGTTACTTATTGTGATATTAATAAATGTCTCTCCAGACAGGATTCACAAGTGACTACAGAAGAATCACCATGAGTTTTAATAGAGAAATATTTTTATATATCCCACATTATGAAAATCAAATATAACCACTGATAAACATTATACAGAGAGCGAATGGGGAAGAACAAAAACACAATTTCAATTTTCTTAATCCTTATTCAACTATATATGGTTTGGGCATAATATAGTCTGTCCAACGACCGTTGGCGTGTACGTCACCAATTGTATATGACGTCAATCGTGAACACTGTTGCCAGACGTAATAAATAATCTTAAATCTAAATAGCTAACCCAATTTTCAACAAAATGAGATATCTTGCATGTTAGACATGGCGGGGCTTTTTAGCGGTAAATTCAAATTGACCATTATTCCTTCCCACTCATCGATCGATAAATCAAACTTAATTAAAAAATCTTCTAGGTTACTCGGCGACTGTCAAACGTGAAATGCCGATTACCGGCGCGTTGGTCGAGAGGGTCCGACAACATTGCAAATTTTTCAATTAAATGACAACTTAACAAACATTTAACTTATTTTCATTACTCGGAATGTTAGTTTTTCTTGAGAGATTCATACGATTTGATATGTTACGAACAGAATATTTGTCGAAATGGATGATCCGGTCACTATCATCATATAACTACTTTTTCAGAAAATTACTTACGACAGATATGAATTTTGACCATTTCGAATTTTATTTATTTAGGTAGGCAGCCTTGCGTCGTTATTTGCGCATGACTGTGACGTACACGCCAACTTAGACTGGACAGACTTTATAAACAAATATTTCATTATATTAATTTTTTGCAACTTCAGCGTTTGTTTCAGAAAGTAAAAGTGTAAGTAACGTATATCAATAAGCACTGATGTTTATAGACGTCTTAAGAATATACGTAGGAACTGTTTCAACATTTCTGATGTTCAGTGAAGACATTGATAAAAGATGAAATATAAAATCTATAATATATTAAAAGGCTTTATGAACTTTTTCGATGAAAATCCGAAGAAACAATAATTCGAAGAAGTTTTTTAAAGGTTTATTTCAATCTGCTTTAATTCAAACTTTGCTTACGAAAAATTGCATGACTAAACAATTTTTTGCCCTTCATGAAAATTTCCACATTTCTATAATTGTGAAATTACACATAGAATTCCAGGTTCCCAATTATAGCAGACTAGAAGTAACCTTAAAAACTGATCATAGACTACAATTTGTTTAGCAAGGAGCACATCGATCATTTGACTTCCCGTTAGATCTTTCATAATTAAGTATATTGTTACCAACCTCCGTCTCTACCGCCGCCGCCGCCACGTCCGCCGAAACCACCACCGCCGCCGCGTCCTCCGCCACCGCCTCTGGGGCCACCTAGACCACCCCTGCCTCCACCTCCACCGCCTCCGCCGCCAACACCACCTCTGCTACCGACACTCCAGTTATCTTTCTTGGTGGCCAATTGCACCTTGATCGTATTGCCGCGGAATGACTTGCCATCAAACCAACTAATTGCGGACTGTGCTGCGTCGGCGTCATCGTAAGTCACTGTAGCCTCGCCCTTCGATTCTCCAGTGTTTTTATCCTTGTATAACCAGACCTTCTTTCTCTGTGTTCGTTTATCCAACTGAAACACATAATTAATTTAGTCATTTAGAAGGATTAGAATTAACTTATTGAATCAACAGCCGTTATTTTGATGAAAACCCAATATAAAATGATAATACGGTTTATATTCCAAAAGATAATTTCGTAAGATAGAAATATAATATATATATATATATATATATATATATATATATATATATATATATATATATATATATATATATATTCAAAATATCGATTTGATTTCTGAAATGCGCAAAAATTACTTAAAATCTACTAACACACAGTAAAATTAATCAGTTCTATTCATAAATTCAAGTTTTCTTTAATGTTATCAGGGTGGTAAGCAATATTTGATGTTATATTGAGAACAAAAAACAGAGGTTTTGTGAAATTTCTCATGAAATTTTATTCATCTGAATAGCTTACCCTTTTTATACAATATCGAAGATATATTACATACAATGAATTTTTTTTTATCACGTTAAAGTTTTCTTATGCTTCGAGAATTGTATATAAAATAAAGCAGCATTATTCATTCAAAAATATACTAAATGACTAATTTAAAACGAGTTATTCTTCTAAGAATAAATGTTACAAAACATTTTTAATGTCAAAAGTTATTGAAAAAAATTAAACTTAGTTTTTTTAAATTTTCATCAGAATGTACCGGACATTATAACTCAAAGTGTAATAATTTGCACCACAAGAAACAGTGACCGAATTTTTTTTAGCAGAACTCCAAAATTGGACTTGAAAACATACATTTCAAGCACAGAGTGCTGTCTGCAACATTAACTTCGTAAATATCTCATACATACATATGCATTTTAAAAATACCTTAATCACGCCAATTGATCCAAAATGATTAGCGATATCATCTTCAGTACAATCCGGATTCATTCCAGATACAAAAATAGTGTCCACTTGAATTACGAGGTTAGATCCATCTGGAAATCATTTTTAAATAATATTAGATGAGAATTATTTAAAACCACTAAATAATAAATACCTAATATTAAGCAAATATCTAATTGGAAATTCTGAATCACACATGTTAAGGACGAATTTACTTCAATTCATACAAGTTCAAACGTAAATTATTTCAATCAATAACCAGTCTAGAACTTCGTAATCAACTTGTATGTAGTTTAGGTAGACATCATGAGACAGTAATTCATATCTTTTCGAATGATACCAATTCTCTTAGACAATTCAAAGTCGCTATATACGCTTGTGCATTAAAACCAAAGTAACACTTATAAAAATGTTTAATATTAATGAAGACATCCTTTTGCTTATACTAAGACATTATTTGTTTCGTGTAGGATAATTTTCACACCAGTAATTCTATTATAACCATTGTCTTTCTTTTATTCCTTGGCCAAGTATCCTTCAACAGACTGAATTATCTACGCAATACCATGTACTTATTAAATATTATTAACATTTAAAGATGCACTCAACACACACCAGTGATGAAATCACATAATACCTCATAAGGTGAAATACATTCCTTTGAAAACTAAGTAAGTTTATTAAAACCATTTAAAATATTCTCAGTAGTTAGTTAAACGCATTCAAGTATTTTCGACCTCATTTCAAGTTTAAACTAATAATTTCAAGTTCAGATAAAAAAGCTGCCAAATAATACTAAACACGCACGATTGGAGAAGGATATGAATATTGAAATAGATTTTTTTTACGGTCCAAAATATTCCAATTGATTCTAAGAGCTTATGATATATACTCAGATTAAGGATGAATTCAAAACTGATAATGATACTTTGAGAAGGGAATAGTCTGAACACATCTTTATATAGAAAAATCTGGTATTTGTTATAGTTTTTTCTTCAAGTCGCCGAATATTCGTGTATTCACAAATATAAATTAATTTTTAATCACTTTATTTCGACTGAGAAGAAAACTATTGGTTTGACGCATTTTAGAATTCATTTTAAGATGTCAATGATATAGCCTCAAAATAATTATTGAATTTAATCTTGGAAATCGTGAATATTTATTCTTCAAGAATTAGTCATAATGAGAGCAACTAAGTTTCAAGTTCACTTGATACACAGACAACGCATCGAGTCCAGATGAAGAAGATACTATCATTATGAATATTATTTGGATATACTTAACAAGTTCGATTTATTCTTTACTTAATATGTATATGTAAATACCTTCCTCAAAAACGCAAGAACTTTGTTTAATTTTCGGAGAACGGACGAGATAAAAATCTCAGAGATTTGTTTGAAGTACTTTTCTTAACCCTAAACATATATCCAATTGATTGCAAAATAATCTTTATTTATGAGAGTCCCCACTGACCAACATCCAAGAAAGTAGATTTTTTCTTAGAATTGGTGAATGTTGACCTCATTTCAAAATAATGTATCTCCTTCACCTGACAACATGGTAAATATCAAATTATTAAAGTGTACAAAAATGCACCGGCCACTTGGGACTCGGTGCTTTTACCTTTGTTATAACCACCCCTGTTGCCGCCTCTAAAACAGAAGTAAATCGTCAGTAGTTGTTCGTACACAGGGGAGACAAAAATTCAATCAATAAACCAAACGAGACACTGGGGACCAACCAATTTTTCTTCCTCGGCCAAAGTTTCGCACCTAAGGCTGTGCCTAGCTAAGCCTTATAAACCTGTACCTTTCAAAAGTTATTTTACACATACATTACACTAACAATATGATTACAATAACCTGTTCAACGAAGCTGTAACGTTTACCTTATGGAGAGTATCAGGGTAGTTTTCTATTGCTGTTTTAATCGACCCTTAAACAGGAAATAACAATATAGAACACTTTCCAAAGAAATTAGATATACGCATAATTGTACGAAATACTAGTACATTAATTTTTGTTTTTCTTACAATACAAAACAAAAAACAAACCAAAGTAATGTTGAAAATTTAATCCATAATAAATTACTTCATTACTCAAGTATCGGAAATTATTGAATAAATATATTCATACCATTCATATGGATTCTCGATTATCTCATTATTCCATTTAATTTTTATAAGAGATAAAATGAACACAATTCAGTATAGTAAATTACAACTTACAGATATGTGGTTAAATATAGATTTTATTTTCTGAAATTATGTCAATAACCATACAAATTGAGATAATTCTGCATTGTTTTGTTTGGAAAACTATAGAAAGTACGCAGTGAAGCAGAGTGAGTTTCATTAAAAAACATTTAATTGAAAAAGAAAAATGGAAACCTAATATTTAAACTTTTAAACATTTGAGGAAATAACGAGATTCAGAAATATTTTTTGCAGTTATTCATGAAAAAGAAAAATTAGTTTAAGATTTTGTATGATTTCAGCAATAGTTTTCACTATTTCTATTTTAAAGGTGAAGAAATTTTTAATTGAATGAAATTAATAGAATATAATATGGATAGATATTGGTCTGGACCCTAAGATACACTCAAAATTAAACAGGCAGTAATTTCAAACAGAATGAAAAAATTAATTTCATGATTTAAAGAAACCAGTTTACTATTGACATAATCCAAATTTAAAAAACTAGTATTATTATTGCAAGCACGACATTAAGAACTGGACATATACCAATACCTCAGTATGAATCTAGTCCATTTCACGAAAAAATCTGAACTTGAATATTTTAGTAAATAACCTGTTAAAATAACGTATACTGTACAGCACAAATATTTGTACGAATTGTCGCTGGTATCACTTTGAAAGAGTTTTAAACGTCAGTAAGTGAATTTTGTCAAGTTTGCAAATATTGCACATGGTTTTCCAATTCACAATTCAGTATTCTTTTACTACTTTTTGTGAATTCCTTTCTAAGAAAATCTGTTAACTAAAAAACAGCAACATTTTCTCCGTAACAGTCTTAACCGCATACCATTAAAACTTTAACGCCCTTGTAAAAAAATTGATGCAGAAGATCCATGATTTGGATTTACAAAAACGCTGAATAAAACCTACCTAGGCATCGTTCTCTTACTGAGAACTTACGAGAAACGGTAGAGGTAATTTTTTAAAATACCATTCAATATAACTCTGAAATTAGTGAGAATTATTTTCATACAAAAGTATGGTGAAATACCATCGTAGTTGTAGTTTCGGAAGAAAATAATCAGATTACCTTTTTTCCTTATAACAGCAGATATAATTTGCTGTATGTAGAATATTCTTTCCTTTTTTTTTATTGTCAAGAACAAGTACGAACTAGCTCTTGGCTATATTCTTAAATAGTACTACCACGTGTAATATCACGATTTTCAAGGAACGTATTATAATATACCTCATTCCATTAAGAGACGCAACCTTCATGGCCATTCTCAAGTTAATTTACTTTACAAAACCCTTATACATAATCTAGTTTGAGTTTACCAAATTCTGTGAATTTGTAACTTTTCAGAAATCCTACAAATTAACCCTCTCGCTCACCTTGTCCTCAATTGAGGACAACCTACTTTGGATTTTTTCCTATGAAGTGCCGCTTGCTCTTACTTCTCTGTCACATTGTTCTCAGTTGTGGACATCATATACTTCCAAATATATGTGCTGCCATATACAAGCTGATGGAAAAAAATTCATTCATTTGAAATATAGGTTTCCGTAGGGTAGCTGTGACAGCAGTGTAGCGCTCTACTGTTTATTTTTTTTTTGGTTATATTCGTTAGACCACGTGTTTGAAAACAATTTGTTCACGTTCACAATAAGTGTAGACTTGTTCCGAAGTAATTGTGTTTGGTGATTTTTATGCATATTGTAATCAGCGATTTTTGTCCTAATTTGAGGACATTGTGAGCTAGCGGTAAACGCAACATCTATGTAAATATAACAGCACTTTTATTTTATTTCTGCAAAAGTTAAATTTTATACATTTGAGTACTTCGAAAATGGACCATTCATGAAATACCATACCCTGTAATGTTATTTTAATAAAACATATTAATATTTTACCCTCTGAACATATTTCTGAAAATTTTTTGTCTTCCATCAGCTCATGATGTCCTCAATTGGGGACATGTCATAGTGCCCAAACGGAGCATTTTGAAAATCAAAAAATCATAAGTTGCATCACAGTAAATTTCAGATTTTTCGCTCCAATAGTTTTAATTCGTGACCGAGAGGGCTAAGCAGAAATTTTGCAATCTACTATAACAGACCTATTAAGTTTCGCCATATACTTTAGATAGTCATAAATTATTAGTCACACACTTCAAAGACTACTTACTCAATACCCAAAACAAATGGATGACTCATTAGAAAAATATCCTAAACAACGACAAGACACTCACCAGAGATTGAATGATCATCACAGCGATTTCTCAATGTAAGGTACCTTACTCCCTATTGAAATATGAATTAATTCAATCTTTCAACATGGAAAACAGTTATTTTAAACCTTATTCAAAAATGGGCTAATAATATCCGGCAAATAAACTAAAAGCTTTATTATGGCTTAACCTGATCTTTCAACTTTGCATCGAGTAAATTATCATATTCAAAAGTAATAATATTACATTCCAAAGTTCAGTTCAACAATTAGTAAGTTCTTCTGAAATGTTTTTTTCCTCACAACTTCAAATATTTTATACCAACAATTTTATTACGTAACACTTCCGAAACTTTTACAATAATGCAATAATTGTACACAAATTATTTTATTAATATTGTTATAAATATGAAAGATATTTCAAAAATTCGAAACCTGATATCAATACTTTTAAAGGAAAAATAGAATTTACTCACCCAAAAGAATCTCTGTCCCTTCCACCACCACCTCTGTCTCTGCCACCTACAAATAATTAGAACATAGTGTCAGTAAATATGCCTAATAACAAATGTGTTCAACATGGAACTTTGTGGGCAGTAATGAATGGAAACCATGTTGTTGCACAACTAATTTAAAAAAAAAATTGTTTGCAATTCACACACATCAGAAAAGTAGCCTACGAGAGAATTAGATAAAAATATAGTTTAATATTTATATAGGTTTATTATTTTTATGTTTACAACGCTCAAAAATGAATTTATTTTCTAATGCAAAATATTTCATTTATTACATTTTTAAGATATATTATAACAAATATTCAGATTCAATGTTCTGTTTTGATCAAATGACACGAGATGCTTATGATAACTAAAATAGGAACTTGGTTGGGTGAGTGTTGCACATTTTTAACCCTTTGCGTACTAGTGTCCTCGCGTTGAAGCCACCTGAATATAAATTTATTCTGAACTTCCTGGTGTACCTGCGTTGGGTCCACTTTTGATAACATGAGCCGTAGATGTCCACCCACCACTCTAAAATTCGTTGAGGCGGTTAGGCGCCATTTGTATTTAGTGTTTGAGGTTGTTTTCACGTTATTTCGAAAGTGTTCGCTGGATATTTGTTCACAGTAATAAGATCGATATTTTATAGGAATGGCAGGTAAGTGTTTCGTTATTTGTATTCATTGCATTATAGATTTATAATATTGAAAGTAATTAAAAGCACAGGGAATGTGTTTTTTTTTGGAAATTTTGTGGTGGCTTCATCATGTAGACACTAGGAACTGACGTACTCATCTTATGTTTTAGGGGGAAAGAAAGATATTTATAAACAGTTAGTTTTGATGAATTCTGATGATTTATTCAATCTAATTGAGGAGTTTCCTGAAGGCGAGCGAGGTGATTCGGATGATGACATTGAAGAAGGTGAAAAAACGCACTTGGAATTTCGGAAATTTTTGACATTGAATCAATGCCGCTTATTTCTGGAAATGAAAACGATCATCCCGAAAATGGTAACGGAAATTTGGATTAGGATAGCCATGAAGAACTTGCAGCAGCAAGTCGGAACCCCACAAGTCAAGATGGCTTTGAACAAGGTAATATTAATTTTTTTTTGAATTTCAGAATTTATTGTTTTATCTTCTTTTTTTTCAGGTGTGATGTTGGGTTATGCCTCACCGATAAGAAGAACCGTTTCTTAGAATTTCACAAAAAATAATAAATTATATGATATTGTTGAAAATATAACTTTTGTAAAAAATAATTTTGTTTTTCATGACAATTATTCAGGCCTAGTGTCTCCACACTGAAGACACCTAATTACCGAGTAATTAAAAATAAATAGTCAATATGTACTACATACATCATTATTAAGTGAGTTTAGTGCAGTTTATATTTAATTTTCACAAAAAAATAATTCCGGACTCAAAGGGTTAAATTGAATAATACGTGCTAGCATAAGTACAAAATATATACTTATAGTATAAGTAGAGCGCTTGGGCTGAAGCAAGTATTAGGCATATACGACGCCATTTCTCTCAGTTGATTATACGAAGGCCCACACAAAACACACATAGTGTGTCAACTAATAAAGCCCAAACAAAGAGGATACAAAGATTACAGAAACTTACCCTATCTCATTCTCTCGCAGGCTAAATCCTATTTGTTGATCTAATTTTTGTGTCGCTTTTTCGTTACATTAAATTTTCAAATCACAACGGTACTACAGTAGTTTCACTTCAATAGTAAATTTATCAGAATTTATAACACATGCTCAAACATAAAGACTTCAACTGTGAGACTATTCATGTACATATTCTTTATTTCTATATACAAACCAATTTTATTAGGAATGTAGATTAATCAACATTGTAACCAATAAGGTAGTTGCTGAAAATAAATGAATTACACAGACTATAGCTGTCAGTATATTGCAAATTCAGTATTTAATCAATATTAATAAAAAAAACATAGTTAGGTGGAAGATCTACATTTTCAAAACTACAAAAAATTATCACTCTGCTACTTACAGAACAAAACGAAATGTGAAAATAAGACAATAAAAAGAAATAATATAATTTTCTAGATACATTTGTCAGTGAAATAATCTTTTAATGCACATTTCCAAAGTATGTAATCTCCAAGATTCATACTGTTAGAAGTAGGTATTCAATCAAGATATACTCAAATTTAGTTATTGTTCTACTACATATTATATGCTGCTCTTCGAATTAAATTATAAGACAGTTTGTTCATCACACATCAAAATATGAAGAGTAAACTTACCGCCCCCGTATCCACCACCGCCGCCTCCTCCTCCTCCATAACCACCTCCACCACCACCATTAGATCCATAACTTGATCCACCTCCACTGCCATATCCTCCTCCCGAAGAACCATATCCACCTCCTCCTCCACCACCGCCTTGATTATAACCACCTCCAGATCCTGAAAATATTAAATATATTAGTAGTTGGAAAGGCTCAATCCAATGTGATATTTAAAATTTTTAAACATAATTCAGATCAATTTCGTACTAATACGAGAAGATTTCCAATCAAAATGAATTGTAAAGATCATATAACTATTCAATATACATGAAACAAGAGCGCTGCATTTTTTCAAAAATATTTCAGATTTAGTCAAGATTTTAATGTAAACAAAGTAAAACTCATATTTAAACTTATTTCATATATATTTCAATAGAACATAAACTATTTTCAGATTTAACTTCCATTAGGTGTGGTCAAGGAACAACTGCATAAGTCTGCAATCTTGTTTTGTATGCTTAAAATTTATAATTATTTCTTTCAAAAATTTAGCCTCACAATGAAACTTTTTCAATCCATTGAAATAAAACTTGTTTAATATGGAAAATTGTGTATGGAAGATTTCTACCCCTTCAATTATGAAATAAATGAAGGGACTATCAGTATTCCAATATAATCTGTGACATAGAAGGAGGATTCAGCTCATATGACTGCTGAATCCATGCCTATGTCACAGTTTTAATAGATCTACACTTTACCATTATATTTGAAGCTTCCCTTAGAAAAAAAATATCAACTGAAGTATTCCAATTTCTTACTGATATCAAATCTCAAGTACTGAAATTTTTTGGAGACAGCGCCTAGATGACATAATAATAATATTTATTCCTTTCAAAAATTATCACAACATAGTAAGATAAAAGGAAACAAGTCAGGTATCTTTAATCGAGCACAAATGAAAAAATTCATCCAAATCATAAGGCTCGCTTTCTAAAATAAACTGATAAATTCTTCGTTTAAAGAGGCTTGTGCTGTCAATGCTATGAAAACTTTTTGGTAGTGCATTAAACATATTCACCTGATAGCCAAAAGTATACACGCTTTCATAAAATTTCAATAATTTCTTGTCGAACGCAATTTTCATTTTTCAAGTTTAGAATGAATTTCGAAAATTACATCCATTGGCGAGTATGACTGAATTATTCAATAGAAAAATATCGTTTGTAAATCAGTATTTCCAAGTATTCGATATTGCATTCTTACAAAATGTTAGTGCTAGCTTTCTTTTCTCCACTTAAGTTTATAAATGTAGAAATATAATTATGAAACATTAAGTGCTACTTCAATGTAATGAATTCATATAATATATTATTTCTAAACTGAATTTTTATATCACATATATGAAATTGTATAAATATTCAATATTGAGAACCCTCCATAAAATACGAAAAATCAACCTTTCTTCATTTACAATGAACATTCCATTTCATAGGAGGTGTATATACAATTTTGTTCAAACTAGGAAAATGTTACCTAGAGAAGGTAATTTGAAAAATAAAAAACAACTCTACAACTAATTGTTATTTTCTCATTTTTTCTTCTGAATGCATAATAATCACACTCTATTTGCGAACTTTCTACAAACAAATCATTATATAGGTATTAAGAATAAATAATGCTTATAAATATTCCTAAATTCCTGCCAAATATCTCACATAATGGTAATTATGGATTTACATCCAGAGTTGACCGATTTAGATGAAATTTTGTATTCTTGCTTATTTTGTACTGCAAAAGCACAATACGGATGGATTTGTCGCTCAATTGTTAATGAATAATGAAGCTAACCTATTCTAACTTAAGGGTTCAAGAAAGTACCGAATTGATGAAATAAATAACTTTGAAAAACACGATCTTTTTAAAAATCAAATTCATCTATTTCATAAATTCGATTTTTTTCTTGAACTCGGAGGTTAGGCCAACGTAATTTTTTGAGCGAAAAAATATGAGATATATTCGGCTTTTCCAGTCCAATGTAAACAAGAATCCGAAATTCTATCAAAATCGGTTCTTCTGGATAGAATCAAATATACATTTGAATAACCCAAAAAATTGTTTACAATTCTGTAAAATGGAAGATCATTTAGGTATAAGAGATCAATTCTTCCTGATATATATATAAATTGAATCAAATTGTGATGAAATAAATTGCAATGTAAGGAAACTTTCAAAGAACGCTATAGTTGAATGGAAGCCATATTGGAACTTCCGGCGGAATGCACACCGGTATATATGAAGACTATCTAATTCAAAGAAAATTACCTTGATTGCTGCCGTAACTTTGGCGGGCTGATTGTCCCCATTGTTGACTCCCGCCCCCGGATCCAGAATTTTGAGATCCGTATCCACCGCTGCCTCCCCCGGCCGGTGACCCATAAGTATTTGGGTACGCCGTTGAAGGCGGAGGTTGGGAATAATCCGCATACATGCCTCCACCTACAGAAATAGTAATTATAAATCTAATTCATGATAAAATGAAAAGGTATTACAAAAAAACTTTATTCGTCGTTTCCCAAAAAATAACTGCGTTGAAATCTAAAAATATTGTCGTCTACAATGGCTTCGATAAGAATAACGTAGATATTGATATATTGAAAAACAGAATATCATAATACTACCTAGATTAAAATAGATACTCACGATCGCCCATTATGATCTCCTTTATACAACAACGATTCAAATTGCAAAGCGAACTAACACCACTTGCAGTAACGGTCGAAAAGGAAATAAAACCAAAGAGCTGGAGTGAAGCCGACGCGAAGCACGAATTAGCCAGTAATGCTAAGCAAACGCCATGCGCGTAGTAATAAATGAACCAATCAGAATGTAACTTCATCACAAATTATCTTAGCAGTGCTACGTAAATGGGTTTCCGGTTTCAAGGCGCGAACTTTTGAATAAAAAACAATAAATGTATTATATGCCGTATCCTATTATTGAATGATGAATATTCATAAAATTATCTAGTTATTTTGTGTGGATTAGCACTGTATATATTTCAATTTTCATTAAATAATTTAATTTGTCTCCAATTTTCGAAATTCGAATTTTCTGTGTGTATAATAATTTGTAAATCGAAATAAAAAATTTATGAACTAAATTTGCCGCCCCTCAAAATTTGCCGCCCTAGGCTCCAGCCTACTCAGCCTGCTGGTAAATCCGCCACTGCTTGGAATATCTCCACTCATTGAAACAGTATAATAAATAGATAAATTGCTATAATATACTTGACATATATGTTTTGGGCTATTAATACATCATCAAGAGTATTCTAATTGTTTTTAAAAAATAAACAGGCTCTCATGGACTATTAGACTTATTTTTAACATTTATCAAATCATTTCATCAATCAATAAAATTCTCTGTATAGATCGAAAATGAAAATCGATGAACAACAATTCTTTTCAAATAACTTTGTCCCCTATAATTGAGTCACAAGTGTTGCAATCGGTGAAATAAATACAATATAAGAACTATTAAGTAGTTTGAAATAAAAAATATTTAGATTCCATATTAGTCGATATAAGGGCAGAAAATCAAATTTTGAAAAATTTGAGTGTATATAAATTAAAATGTGTTGATGGTAATGCAGTTTATATTTATATTATTCATGAATGAAGTAATATAATATTCAAGACAGTTAGAAAACTCTGGTGTTTATTATTCATATATATTAATTATTTAATAGACAGATGTTCTTAATGATGCTAATGAAGAAAATATCTAGTAATCGAAATATAATGGAGTTTTTTAAAAAATATATACTGCTTTTCTCGTAAAACTACCTTAGTAAATGAGAACTTATAAAAATTCTTGAATAACCGGAAATGGTCGAACTTTTTTCCAACGGATTTGCCAATATAATATTCGATGTATAGGGTAATTCAGCAGAAAACATCCTCAGAAACTTGAATTTCCTGCTTATCTTCTCATTCCAAAAATTAATTTTTGCCTCGTTTTTAAAATATTTTGATTTAGTTTGTAATATATTTTTTGAAATTTAATATAACATCTTTATAAATGAAAAATATAATATAAAATTTTCCCTTATTTAATTTAGTAAATATGACGAGTTTCGTTTTACTGTATCATTCTCAAGTGAAAAGAGTTACTAAAACTAAATGTATAAAGTATAATATATAGAAAATAAAAAACATCGGTGTTACAATTATTGAAGAAAAGAAAGATATTTTCTAGTTTAAAAACTATCATTTGTATTTCTGTACAGGTTGTGTAAATTTCAATGTTTGTATTGGGTATCTCGGTAACTATAGGAGATACAAAAAATGGAGGGCGCATCTCGATCTCCTTTTTCGAGACAAATTCAACGGCAAAAAACAAAATTTGCTATCGTCTTTTGTTTTGTACTTATAAACAAGTTCGACTTTTAGATAAGCGTAAATATCATGGTTGGTTGTTATGTTTCGAGATAATAACTTTTATATTCTTAAGGCACTTCTGTATAATCTAGTGGCTTCGAGAAAATTTGAAAAACAAAGTGCAATTTCGAGTTATGGCCTAAAGTGCTATTTTTTGAATAGGAAATGCTGACTTGGTGATTGTCAGGTGTCATTACGAGTTTTTGCTCTGTTATTGGTGATTCCTCGAAATATATTTCCTTATGCCATTGAGGATAGAAAGAGATGGAACACTAGTATATACTAACGCGCATGTATAGTTCGACTGTAGTAGCAATGGTATGATTATTTTATAGTCACACCACGTATTTCAGACAATATCTTGGGTTCAAATCCCGAGATCAACTATTAGTCTGCCAAGAGTTTTTCTCAGATTTTTCCTCATGGCCCTAGGTATGTCACTGCTTGCAAACTTAAAAGGGCGAATTCTGGGTCAGTAACCATCTTCTGAACACCACTTCACCTCTTCACTCCCATAAATTATCGGATTTCACCCATTCTTGGGTCCAACTACTTCAACTACAGTTGGACATACAAGTGTATCTTGTTGAATGAGTTCATCCCGATAACTTAAGCAGCCCGTCCCCGTTACACCTACTTCAAGATGGAATTAAACACGTGATCTTCACTTTTTAGCAGGTTTTCACTTTGAATCTATATATATATATATATATATATATATATATATATATATATATATATATATATATATATATATATATATATATATATATATATATATATATAATATATATATATATATATATATAATATATATATATATATATATATATATATATATATATATATATATATATATATATATATATATATATATATATATATATATATATATATATATATATATATATATATAGTATATATATATATATATATGTATATATATATGTATATATATATATATATATATATATATATATATATATATATATATAAATATGTTCGTATGTATGTGCTTATGTATTTTAGCGTTGTTTACACGATAACGGACGCAGTTATGAAGAATAGGATTGAAAGTTAGTAAATAGGTAGTTTCGTATGATATCTTGGAAGGAATTGTTTTTGGTTCGAATTGGTTGGGGGGTTTACCCCCCTGGGGGGTTTACCCCCCTGGGGGCAAAATAAATCTGGTTTACACGAGAACAGGTGCAATTTTGAAGCAATAGGGTTGAAAGTTTGTAAATAGGTAGTTTCGTATGATATCTTGAATAGGATTGGTTTAGGTTCGAATTAGTTGGGGGTTGACCCCCTGTGGGAAGAAATAAATCTTATCTACATGATAAAGGGCGTAATTTTGGTGCAATAGGATTGAAAGTTTGTGAGTAGGCAGTTTCGTATAATATATTGAATTTTAATGCGAATAATTATAAAAATTTTAGTAAAATAAAACAAAGACCTGAAAGAATTAATAAAATATCTCCAGAAATAAAAAAGGTATGGGACTTTGAAGTTGTGCATGTAAGAATAATTTCGTTCCACAGGCGCTCTATCGTGTGACGTCATTTGATTTTCAATAGTATGTTCTTCTGTTATGCCTTCTTCCATTATACATGAAATAAAAACTAAACAAACGGCTGTTTAACGTAAATAAACACGAACGAAGCTAGAGCCCTGGCGCGACTCTGAAATAGGGATGAAACGATACGAGTAAATACAAGTACATACTCGATACTTTCCTCCGATACTGAGTACTTTCAGTATCGATACTTTGAAATTAAGTATCGAGTAGGTATCGATCAAAAGTACTCATATAAGTATCCTATTGTGACTATTTCATTTTAACATTGATAAAAAATTTCATATCTTAAATGTTAAGTTACAGTACTTCTTACGACATATTGTATATACCGTGAACTACGTGCAACGTGCAATTGACTACGTAATCATTAGAAGAAGAAGATCTGCGCTATGCTCTATGATGTTCACTGTTCCGTTGTTATAAGTAGACAACCACGATATATACACACCGTAGATAACCAACTAGGAACCGTTCTCTCATTATTGCGTCTGTTCTGTACTTTAAATATCCTTCGCATATTCGTTAATCCTAACCTAACTCTAACACAACAGAACAGTAGTCGGTGACCGGTGTTTGTTTCGTGTTCAAAGCATTTTATTTTAACTTTTTGAGTGATTGAAAATGGGGCCTACAAAGTCTAGTGTGTGGAAATATTTTACAAAAAACGGCGTGTAATTTTCAATAAAGACTACTAATACTTTTTACGGTTTTTACTTTAAATTTTCCAAAAATGATTCGATACGAGTAAGTATCGATACTTTTCAATCGATACTGAGTAAGTATCGATACTTGACGACCGATACAGTATCGAGTAAAAGTATCGATAACCTCAATGGTATCGTTTCATCCCTACTCTGAAACTAATACTTGAATGATTCGGGGTGCGGCGATCTTAGGATAGGTCGAATGACGTCACAGGCAAACCAGAGACCATACACGTTCCCTACTAAAATAAGAAACTTCAACAAGTCATTTATTGATGGATTTCAAAATAATTTTCAGTGATTCATTAGTTTTGGTCTATATTTTAATAGTAATGTGTTAAGTATAATACTTCTCCATTGAACACATCCAAAGTGCCGTCCATCGGACACATCATACACGAACCTTCGAAGTCAGATGGTTACTTCTAGCATCAAATGACTGACGCCTGTGTGCTCAATGCCATCTTGAGGTTTTTGACTATAACCGATCATAATTTTTTTTTTAAACAATGCAAATAGTAGATGACAAATAATTGAAAATTGTACGCTGTTTAAAACAATGAAGTTATACTATAATTTTATTTAAAATACATTTTACATGCACACAAGGTCTAATTCCCAATCTGATTCGATATCTTATAAACATGAGTATAACTAAAATTATAATGTTATTCCTAGACGAAGATGTGTATGTGTTTTGCAGTTGTCCGCGAGTAAAGCACTGTCATTTAAGTAAAGGACTTTTTTCAGGAGCTGGAGGGGGGGCGATCACCCCTATCGCCCCCCCTGTATCCGCCACTGAATACATAGAGATATTGAATGGGAACGCATTAAGGAATTTATGAAGAGAAAAGCGCAAAATAAATTCACGGCAAAAGAAGAGCATCAAAATCAAGAACTCAGAGATTTGATAAACTACGATCCAGAACAGAACGCAGAAAGAACGAGAGTCTATTACAAAAGACCTACAGACCAACTTCGTTAATAATTATTTTATTTATAGGTACTACGAATTTGAGGAAGTCGAAAAGTTCAAATATCTGGGGGGTTACGACCAGCAGTAACGGAGAACGAAGATCAGAAATAGAAGAAAAAATAATGGCAGTTAATAGGGCGTTCCATGCCAATAAGAAGCTATTGAAGAGTAAATTATCAACAAGGGCCACTAAAGTCAAAATTTATAACACAATGATAAGACCGGTTATGATGTATGAAGCAGAAACGATGACAATGACAAAAAGAGAAGAGGATGAATTGAGAATAGTGGAACGAAGAATAATAAGAACAATCCTAGGACTAATAAAAGTTGATGACAATGAATACAGGCAATGGATGAACTATGAAATACTGAAAGAAATGAACGGCTAAGATATAGTGAAACGTATAAAGAGGAGAAGGATAGAATGGCTCGGCCATGTATGGAGAAGAGGAGAGGATGCAATGGTCTGCTCAGTGCTGCAGTGGGAACCAGGAGGTAGGAGAAGGCGAGGAAGACCCACATCTAAGTGGCTGAAGGAAGTGGAGGAAGATTTAAGAACGATAGGTGTCGCTGGATGGAACGAAGAAGCTAAGGAAAGGGCTCTATGGAGGAAAACAAGCGAGAAATTATAGGAATGATGGGGATTGATCCACCCCAGAAAGCGGATCTAGAAAGCATTTATGCGGCGCAACCCCACATGGGGTGTTTAGCCGTTGTTTATTGTTTATTTATTTATAGGTACCTACTTCTATCCATAAATCTCTCGGGCAAGTAATGGAATCCTTTCCATCCTTTAACCCATTCTTCCCAACCTACATATTCCATTCACCCTTTCTTTTTTAATGCGCCGCGACGCAAAGAGACATACACTTGGGTCTTGAAATATAGACACAAGGAAGAGAACAGGTTCTAGTGCTGACCGTCCTGATCTGCCACAAGATCAGAGTGTCAAGTTCCTGGGGGTATACCTGGACCCGGGGTTGACTTGGGAGCACCATGTTGGTCAGCTGACATCGAGGTTGGCAAGAATCACTTACTTACCTGATTAGGAATTCAGCCAGATCTGTGACCAGGGAGACGGTTATGGCAGCATATCACGGCTATTTTGGTGCAAACATGTCCTATGCAATCTTAAACTGGGGACACTCACCTCATGCATCTAAAGTGTTCGGACTGCAGAGAAGATGCATTCGGCTATGGTGGGGCTGGGTTATCAGGAATGCTGCCGTCACTGTTTCCCTGAGCTCAGAATACTCACTCTTCCCTGTGTTTACATCCTTCAGAGCTCAATGTACATAAAATAAAATATAAATCAGTATACGTTGCATAGGGATATCCATAACTATTTCACTCGTAGGAATGATGATTTTGTTCCGGGCTTTCATAGGCTTGGTAGGATCCGCAGAGGTACTGGCCTTTTACAATGCATTACCAATGCATTTGAAGGAGCTTGGTGACAGAGAGTTCAGTAAAAGAATTAAGAACTACCTACATGGAAAAGCTTTTTACTCCTTGGAAGAATGGCTCCAAAACAATTTTAATGATGCTTAGCTGTATATGTGACTGTGTATGTATATTATGTATTTGAGCTAGGATATGTATGTATGTAACAGTGAAATGAATGTTTATTTTTATTTAGAAGTTCTAATATAATTATTTTAAAAGCCTTATGTATAGTACTTAGCACTCTTAATAATATTTTAGTAAGTTTTATATATTTTTTCTAATAAGTAGTATTTTATACTCCATCACATTATCAGTTAACTTGTGTACATTACTTTGTAATTTGGCATGAATAAATATCTATCTATCTATCTATAATTTATTGCAATTCTCACAAGAAATTTTACAAACAAAATGAGTTTCTCTCGTATTAAGTAGTTGTTTAACTAATTTGAAGTTTATTTAATTCATTTGAGATTATGCGTTGTTATTTTGATGTATGTGATATTTTGTTAATTTTTATGGAGATTTTGACTTTTTGTTCGTCACATCATGTATTTGGTTGTGCAGTTCAAAAATTCTGAGTTTTGTATTTTTTGATTGAAGAAAATCTTATGTAGGTGAAATTAAGTTGAATTGAAGTTAATTAACTGTTTTAAAGTAAGTCAAGCTCACCTGATATGCTCTTGTAAAAATACATTAAAAGTCCTAATAGAATCGGAGTATAAACCGCGAATATCGGTAATACACATTTTAGATTTTTTGAATAGAGTAGATAAGATTTTGCCCATTTGCAGGCCAACACGGAATTGCTGAACCCTATTACTATGACTTCGCTGTCTGTCCGTCCGTCCGTCTGTCTGTCACCAGGCTGTATCTCAAGAACCGCGATAGATGGACAGTTTAAATTTTCACAATTTATGTATTTCTGTTGCCGCTATAACTTCAAATATTAAAAACAAAATAAAATGAATATTTGAGGGGGGCTCCCATACAACAAACGCGATTTTTTTGCCCTTTTTTGCTAGATATCAATAATGGACAGGTAGACACCTGAAATATTCACAAAATACTCAGTTGTATTTTTACTTTAATGATAAATAATAAAATTAGAATAAAATAAATATTTAAGGGGGGCTTCCACGCAAAAAACGCCATTTTTTGCCTATTTTTGCTCGATATCAATAAAAGGTAACAGGCAGGAACTTGAAATACTCACAAAATACTTAATTGTATATTTACTTTAATAATAAATAATAAAATCAAAATAACATAAATTATTAACCCTTTCCGGCCCAAATTATTTTTTTGTGGAAAAAATATTATGTATGGTTTGATAATGGTTTATTAGAGATACTTGAAGAAAATGAAACAAATTTCAAGATAAAAAACACAAGGATTATCCTGCAGGATGTGGTCACTCCACATAACCAGTAGGAACATATAACCAAACAATATAACCTATTTTGCGTAATATAACATGAAACAGTTTTTGTCATGTTTCAAACACAATTCTACTTTGCATGCTGAACATTTCTTACAAATCATAGAACTCATCTGCATGAAGATTTTCTAAATATTCAGTTATTGGGTTCCCAACCCTCCCGGATTGCCCGGATGACTCCAGTTAAAATGGTCAACCTCCCGACTTCCCGGGGTGGCTAATTTCCCCAGTTTTTTTAAAATTATACGCAACCGCGCTCTACTAATCAAACTTCGATTTTTAAAGATTATGATTTTGTGGTAAAAAACTGTCAAATATTAGAAGCAGAGTAGGTATATATAAACTAAAAATAAATAAATGATTGACATTTTCTTCAACCCCCTCCCTACTAAACTCCTTAAAAAAATCTCCCGGGTTGGTCCTTTCGAAAATTGGCAACCCTATTCAGTAGGTAGGTACTCCAAACTTGCTTCCTCAGAAATAAAATAAGATAACACGATTACGTAAGTGCCCAGTGGTCACTTCAGGAGACCCCAACAAAATTAGTAATTTCGTAAAAAAGGAAACATATACGTTCAATATATTCATGAAAATGCATAAGTAAGATATAAGTGAATAACTTTTAAGCCATTTTTCCACCATTCATAATTAAAAATCACAAATTCACACAGTTTCAGCAGATCCTCTAAGTAATATCCAACTATAGTAAACAAATGCACGTTATACGCGCTTCGACTTATTTCGGTCTGTCTTCGATGAACACGTCAAATTTTGGCGGGAACCGTACGATTTTAGAATCGCGCGGGTCTTATTTATATAAGTAATTTTGCAATCGTTCAGACGTAACCGCGCGGTTGGTCAACCCGCGCGGTACCCGCCACTCAACCGCCAGAAAATAGAATTTTTAGGCCTAACATCGCCTGTACGAATTAAATATTTTTTCCACACTTTCAAGTCGACGAGAACAGCAAATATGGCAGTAAGAAATTTTTGATAAAACTCGTCAGTTTTGATGAATTTATCAGCTGTTTTGTCAATTTCGTATAAATCATGCTTGAAAAGTACCGAAAATCCTCCTAATATATTCTCATGATTGATAAATCTGCCTTCAAGATCCATGATGTAGAAGTCCAGAAATGGATTGAACACCATCACACGAAACTTTCACTGATGACTCGACAATTTTTATTAACGTCAAAATATTAAGGAGGAAATAAATTGACAATCAAAGCCAAGATTTAGTCCTATTTTTTCAGAAGCTCATATTTTGATACTCAACATTAACAAATATTCGAAATATTAAATATTTATTGAAAATCTTCTATGAGTAGATGTTACGCTACTCGAATATGAACAGGAAGTTTAATCGGTCACTAGAACCAAAAAAAAAGAGCTCAATTGGATGGAATGGAAAATATCATTTACGAACTAAGAAGTCAACCAAAACCTCCATGCACTTCTCTTTCTAAATTTTATACTACACTATTAAACAAAACTGCTCAAGCTCTGACAACACTATTAAACAAAAGCTCGAGCAGTTTTGTTTAATAGTGTAGTATAAAATTTAGAAAGAGAAAAGGTGCGAAGAGATTTTGGTTGACTTATTCCTTTCGAAATAAAAATTGTCCATTAGAGACATTTGAACTATTTTGCGTGTTTTGCTCATAGTGACCGATTAAACTCAAAATTAAACATTGAATAAAATATTCTCAGAACTACTAGTTACCTAACCCAAAATTAGAAAAACGATTCAATTTCTTGACTCATTATAATGTTCAAATTACGAGTATTTATTTACATGTGCTCAATGTATCTATAATTATAGCGAGCGTCCTTTTCATGGCTCCTGATTGGTCTGCTTGCTCGAAGCGCGGAAATTATACAATACTCAATTGCACAGCCGTCACAAAAACATCTAGATGATTTTTATATAATTGCACATACATTATGCACAAGGAGGTGCTAGTGCTTAGTAAATTTCATGTATACTTAAACACGTAGATTTCGTAGACTCATGGGGGGATTGATCCCCACCTCTATCTAAGCCACTGGGTTACAGATAAATACAACAAGAAATACAAACATCAATAACTTTTAATCGTATTGATTCGATACCATACTATATATATAATAATAATACAATAAATAATGGAATGGAAAAAATGAGATATAGTTATAAAAATAACTTTAATCAATATTGGGAAAAACAACTATTAAAATTACAGATAAATTCACAAAAAAATTAGTAGATCTTAATAAATATTAGGTAAAATTCCACTTATACTCATAAATTAGAATGCTGACTTGGAGTTAAGCCACCACTATGTTCCGGACTATGCTTTTGTTTTTTTCTCTTCTTCTCCTTTTTCCGCTTTTTCCGTTCCTTATCTTCATCATGTCTTTTCTGCTTTTTGTGTTTCTTTTCATGAGTGTCAACACCAGCATCTGTCACTGCTGTTTCTTGGTTTGGAGTGCCTCCTTCTTTATGCTTATGTTTTTTGTGTTTATTTTTATGCTTCTTTATAGGTATTGTACTTGTATATCTGTATTGTTCAGGAAGCTAAAAATATTATTGTTAAATTAATTTAATTGTTTACCACAAATTTATTTTCACAAAGTGATAATTGAAAAAACTTTTAAATGATAGTAGACAGACTGAATAGTTGAAAAACAATAGTACTCATCAACTTGAGATAAACCTGCTTCAAACTAGTTTTGAGAGGTACTATTGTTTCCATTATATTAATTTAAATATATTTAAAATATAGTTTAATGGTTTTTGTACTATTTTTAATATTTAGAAATGTAGGATATCTATTTCAAATATAGACCACTACAGCATGAAATTCCTCACATTTGTATGCATTTCGGATCTTTATGATGACCACTTCTATAATCTACAGAAATACCATCACAAGTATTAGCAGATATTATAACCAGATTTGAGAAATCACCCTACATCAAATAAACAACAATGATAATATATTTCTATTATCACCATCATAACTAACACTGAATTATGGCTTATCACTTGACTAAATGTTTCACGACTAAAAAATATAAAAATTTGATCATGTTTCAGGAAACTAACTTACTATGAAGACAAACAAAAGAAGAAAACGAAAAGCTATTTGATAAGATAGATACTAACAAAAGGGATGTTTATTTCAATTATCATTAATATGGTGTGAATGCACATTTTCTAATGTTAGAACGTTAATTAACTTTCCTTCTTCTTATGTATGGTGAATTCAGAATAGTCATATTTAATAAAATAAATTAAGAAATAACAGAATGAGTATTTCAAAAAAACCTATTAGATAATTATATCCAGGAATCAAAAAAGCGTAAAAACACAATTGAATGAAAAATTGAGCACTCACAGGTCCAGGATGTAATCGAAATCCATCAAGTTGAATACTTGTTAAAGGTAACAACTCTTTTCCTACTATTGGAGGTTTTTCAATAACAGATCTAAGTGAACTATTATCTTGCTGCCCTGGTGAATCAATAACTCCTGGCAATGTTGGAAGAAATGAAGATAATTGCTCTTTCAATTTCTTACCACTGAACTTTGTATAGGAGTGCTCGAGATCATAATATACCATAAGATTTTTAGCTCCCGTCAGTTCCGATTCCCCTAAAATTAATAAAACTAACAAAATAACCAATGAAATTTAATTCAATACAGGGACGAATTACTAATTGCAATTCATTTGAAACACACGGTGAAATGGAAAACAGCAAATTTAATTGGATAGATCCAATTAATCCGAATGAAATTGAAATTATCGCTATACCCAAATTCAATATAGTTTACCTGGTGGTTCTTTCATCAAATAGAAAGGCCCACTGGGGACAATAGACGGGTTTTTTCCAGATAATAAAATTGTAGTTTTCAAGGTACCCGATGAATCCTGGCGTGAGACAACGGGGGATCTGCCCCCCCTAGGAGAGGATTTTGGTGAATATTGTTCCACTTTTCGAAACTGATCGCCCATCATCTTAAACCCTCATCTTTATTATACTTCTACCACATTTTACCATCAACGCTTCTGAAATAAATAATACAAGAAAATTAAAGATTGCAAATTATAATTTGCAAACCGTTCGCGTAACAAACAAAAACAAGAAACACAAGGAACGAATGAGTTTAATGGGGAACTTTGACATAACAGAAAATTTGACACAATCTTAGCCTTAGCATAAAATCAATATTTCTGGTTCAGAAAAAAATTGATGTGCAAGGAGAATGATCATATAAGTGAAGTGTTTTTCCTCAGTTTTGTTGTTTTTTATTAGTTAGCTAACAAAATGCAAATGATATCAAGCGCGTATCCAGCACTCAAAAAAGCTTGTGGTCACGGCCACTCAAAAATCGGCCAGGTGTCAAGGTGTGAATCAGACTACGGACTTTGTACAAAGGAGACGTTTACAAATTGTATGAAGCCCGGAAGAAAATCTTGTTCAATGTATACTTGTATAGGTGAAAGTGGTAAAAGCCACAGGGCGAACACCATTAAATTAACGAACCTGTAATGTTAGTCTGTTTGTTAACCAAAATCACAAAAGAAAATGTGTGTTTATTTTCATCAAAATATCACATCTAAACTTTAACTTTAAACTACTGATATGATTTCGATAAAATTTTCACATTTCGAAAACATATCAGATTTACTTGAAACCTGGTAAGTATACATTTTACACTGAATAGTTTTATTCAGGTCCTTACTGACAGTGGGCTAATGGGCTTCGTTTGATGTTTTATTATCTTGCCAAGTCGATATTCTATCCAGTGCGTTTCAAATTTTAGCCCACCTTGTCTCGCATATACTTTTAATTTTCGTACCGCAAAGTTCTTCTAAGAATACTCTATGGTGTTTTGCAGAAGCGTTTGCAAACCCTATGATTTTGTCCATTGCCTCAGTTGTGTTTCTACACGAAGCGACTTGATGGCTTGGCCAAGGAGTTACTACAAGGGCAACGTTTTGCGTGAATGGCTATTTTGGAGAGTTCCTAGACAGCACCTTTTATACCATCACTGAACAGCTATCAGTACCTATCCCTACATAGAGAGATAGATTTATATCGAAGTAATAGCAGAGATTTTCCACTATTTTCGCTAATACGATGCATATTTTTTTTAACATCCTAGCAAAAGCATAAAAAATATTCCTCAGTAACATTTTCATTAATTTATCTGAATGATAAACTTAGTCGTTCGATAGGAGAAATATCCGTTGACTCGTCAAACAGAATAGCGAAAAACTTTCCTTTTGTGCGTTTTGTAAAATGGATTTCTGAATCTCTTCTGCAGAAATTTAATGTCTTTAGGTACGTTTTGCAAAGTTTTGCTTATGTAAGTTGCTGTAGAACTTGTCAAATGGAGCTTCAGAACTGAGTCGCCTGCATCTATTCTAAATTTCAACAGAGAACAGAAATTATTTACCCACCTCAACGCACCCGCACGGAGGTACTACTTAGAAGTACACGGGTTTGACAATCCCGCGGACCCCGGTCAATCTCCACCAATGGTGGATCGCAATCTACGGAACCTCGGAAAAGAGCCGCTGCTTGGGGATCGCCAGGGCACGTCTGGAGTTGGTGCTGGACGTGACAGCATGCGGGACACCAACGGCAGGATGCTGAGGAGGCGGGCGCCTGCCATACAAGAAGCTACAGCTTCCTACCAGGACATCCAGGAGGAGATAGAACAAGTAGTCGGACCCGGCAACAGAAACAAGGCCGCACAAAGAGAACGCCGCAAGTGGACACCCGAGCAACATGAACAACTGTCTGTGTTATAAAGAAGATCAAGACCAGAAAAACGAGGATATATGAAGAGGCTGCGGTGTGAAAATCACCCAGATCTCAACTTCATAACGCAGCAGAACCTACGAGACCAGGTTAGTCATCTCAAGAGGAGGCGAATCTTACAGCAGTTTCAAGTGCCAGAAAGGACACAAGAACAAGCTGAAGAGCAGGTGAGAGATGCTCCAAACCAACAGCAACTTCTGACGAACCAATGAGGAGAAGAACAGGCTTCAACCCTGGATGAGAGGCAGGTGAGAGATGCCGAAAATGACCAGCCTCCAACGCCTGGGATGCGAGATGAACAATACATAGCACCGGATATGGAGCAGGTGAGAGTTGCTCCAGCCAGAACCGAAAATTCTTTACACTCCACCAGGCAAAGAACAGAACAAGTGAGAGATGTTCTAGAACAAGTCGACAACAGAAGGGACGCATTTGAGGCTGCAGTGAGAAACCCAAACATGAAGACCGCACGACTCAAGGCTGAAGACCTAGCCGCTATGAATAATATCATCGGCGAGCACCTAGACGAGGACTGTTCTCTGGAAGAGGTGGTTGCTGCAGTGGGAGCTGCTGCTTCTCTACTGTGAAGAAAAAGAACAAAAGTCGAGGTTTGCATAAGTCGCAGTATAACCGTTATTGATAACGGATGGACCATCTGATGGTTTATTTTCAAAATTGCTATTGACTGTTCCTTAATCTGAGAAAGTTGACGTTGCGCCATGGCGATGAAAGAAATTATGTTATGGCTATGACAGTAGGTAGTCCATCCTTTCAACCCAATTTTGCAGTATATTTCCAACGTTTGTAGCTCTATTTGACGAATGTTTTCTTACAGTGCGTCCATTATTTGTGGATCGTTGAAGTAACAACGATCCTTAACATATTTGAACAAAAAAGTCGAATGGCGATAAATCACAGCTGTACTGATAACTGATAACACGGTCACCAGACTAAGAATGCAAACGATTGATAGCTTCACGGCTGGTGTAGCATGTTATTCCATCCTGCTGGAACCAAAGCTCGTCGAAGTCATCTAACTGTAGTCACAAAAAATTAGTCAGCTTTTTTCTATAGCCCACTCCATGTACAATATATATACTTTGTCATATACGTCAGTGTTGCCAAAACTTTCTTCAATGCGTTTTTTTCTCAAATAATCATATTCCTACTTCTTTTTTCAAGGCTACTTCATTATTGTAAAAAGGAATGATGTGCTAAACTAAACTGACCTAAATACCAACATTGGTGAAGATTGATTTACTAATCCTGATTGACATATAATTATGTACTAGTCAGGATTACTTGAATGACTGTAGTACACGATATAGTCATATACCTTCGAAAAATGGGTAAAGGTATTTGATAATAGAAAATTATTGATCTTTCAAGAGAAGCTGATAATTTTGAACTTCGAATAACCATTAGTTTTCAGATAATTTCAATGAACCGTCATTAATTTTCTCATGAATATGGAGTTTTTGAACACTGGATAGACGTATTCAGATAGAAACCATTGAGAGGTTTCATTCAATAGGACATTTCCTGCAATTACTCATTTATATATATATATATATATATATATATATATATATATATATATATATATATATATATATATATATATATATATATAAATATATTTATCTTTATTTATTTAATATGAGGTTATGCTGCACCGCGACCTTAAGTTCTATTGTGCCCCATCAGAGCTGTTTTCTCTACTGCGCCATCTACAGCTCGCAGTCTAGTTCTAAAGTACTAATTACTCCAATATCTGGGAAGGAGGTTATGTTCTCACTCCTACATGTTTATTTACCTCTGTAACTAGGTGAACAGGAGTTGCTTCCTCCTCCCACATAATCTACACTTGTAAGTTTCTGATAAACCTATTTTCATCAGATGCTTGATGAGTCGACAGTGTCTTGTAAGGAAGGTTTTGTAAGGACAGTGTATTGTAAGGTGTCTTGGAGTATTGTATCTCTGGAAGATTTCGCCAGAGTGTTTTCCCTTCGGTTTCCTTCTTCTCCCGAAATACCGATAAATGGCGTTTGTTCTCCCTTTCTGGCCAGTAAATCGGTCTATTCATTTCCTTTGATTCCCAAGTGACTGGGAACCCAGACTAAAAAGACCTTATTATTCTTGCCTATTTCATTGAGTTTTTTTTGGGAATCAAATATCAACTTTAAATCGATGACATGGGAGTTCAGTGCTTCGATTGCAGCTTGACTATCAGAACGAATCACTATGTTACATTTCTGATTGAAAGATGCTCGAACAGGAGCCTAACGACATTGCGCTTCCCCATATACTCCAGCGCCAGCTCCTCTCGTAATTTTGAACCACTTTGTATTATTTATTAATATATTTATTAATAATATTTATTTTTCTTTGAAAGTTTGGATGGTGCTCGATGCTTAATTTTTAGATCATTAAATCACTAGGAAGGTTCGCTTGTGAGATGTAATTGGTTAGAGAGTACCAGTATCTCTGTTTTTTAATCCTCTCAACACCTGTACCTTTCTTTGATATTCTGAAGATAGTCTCATGGGCTAACCTGTCGATCACTAGATGTAGAGGTGTGAGATCTGCAATGATCTCAATTTCCCTAGCTAGACTCTCACAGCTCCAGTGATACATAAACAGGCCAGTCTTTGCTTATGTGTTCACTACCTGAAAGGTGTGTTTTCGGGAGAATAATCGATCGTTTCTCTTCTCTCTCAGTGTTTGAATCGTATGTCGCTTCTTGAGCGACATTGTGGGATAAGCTCCCCCTCATGCCTTGAAATAATATTTTCTAAATTAAGCCGCTTGGCCTTCCTGATCTCCTTATTATACTGAGTGAGTTTCTCAGTGTACCCTGCCAGTTACCGCCTCGTTAAGCCCCATTGAAGAGCCAACGGACCTTCTTTCTGAGGTTTGACAGATTCTCATTCCATCAAGGAGCTTCCTTTCTTGATAGAGCCCCAGTCAATGGACAACTGGAGTGAAAAGCCTCCATAATTGCCTCACATACCTACTCAACTCTTTGCTACAGACCGCAATGGGAGTGTTTTTCCCCAATTGTATCGATATGTTCTAGATTATCTTTCAGATTGGCCCTGTAAAGAGACTAATCCATCTTTCTAGTATTTCTTATTGAGGAGGAGGTGGTATCTCTCTATCTTGAACTCGATGATCCTATGAACAGAAAGTGATGGATTCTTTCCATAACGCTCCAGGAAGTGATGTTTTTTCCTGGCAGCAACATGAACCATTGTTACGCCCATGACCTCTTCTCTTGCTCTTATGACAAAAATGGGTGTTGTCCCCACGTTTAGGGTCTCGAAGTTGTAAGCTAAGAGATATTCAAGTGAGCACTCGTCTCTGGCGTTATTGTTTGTACCTCTAAAAACAACATTATACGCGTTGGCATCACAGCCAATTATGATTGACAGCCGTGTGCTGTTGCAATATCGAACTAATTCCTGCACATCCTCTGGCGGTGTTATTGGCCCAACTCCAGCGAAGTATACGGATGCAACGCTCTCAATATTGAGGTGTACCATGATTAGGATAAGGTTCCGAGACATCTGAAATAGAAATATTATTTAATGTTATTTCTTCTTATGAGCACACAGACAAGCGGAGATACTTGCCTGTGGTCGTAAATCAGACACGAGTCATTACATGATACTGATTTGGCCTTCCTGGTTCCTGGATCACAATAATTGCAACCTTTCAAATAACCTCGTAATCACAGCTGAAACATAATTCGCGAGATGAAGGTTTACATGCGCTACGTGGAGATAAAGGCCAATTGTATGAGGTGAGCGAGCTGCTTATCAAGCTTCTACATATCCCCCTCCTTCAACCTTCTGTCCCTTCTCAAATTCCATATGCGAGGTGTCCTCTACGGAATTCGAGCAGGTACCTCAGTCTGAGCCAAACCCGTTCCTTGCACTTCGGGTTCTCGGGATGTGGAGGGCATCTCCAAGTCTCTCGAACCCTCCACAGGGCTGTCCTTCTTCCTAGACCCGAGATGGGGATGCGCCCGAAGCGAAAGATGATATCCCTCTGCCTTCAGAGCTTCCTCGGATTGGTGATCAATCTCAATAATGAGTACTGTCCCTTTTCCCTTCTTTCTGGAGCTCAGAATTTTCCACCTCAAATGTAATTCTGAACCTCAGACAACCGCATGATCTTCTCCGACTCTATGTCGTTCAATTTCGGCAGTGAGTTCATCAGCCATTCCGCTGATTCTTGAGATACACAGTCCACCAGCATTATCCCACTGCGGAAATGTACTACGGTGTAGTGAACCCCCATCTCCTTGCTCTTGCACATCTTCTCCGCCAGAGTGTTTTCAAAGTATTGTTGTATTATTTTAATTTAATAAAACATCCTTTTGATAATAATTAAGTTTATTGATATCATCTTCAACTGCGCACACGTACAGACTAAGATGAAACTAAAACATTAAATATTACCTACTGCTATTCTACCATCTATATTCACCATAGAATAGTATATCATGCTATCAACACAAATGCCAACATACTACTCTATTTGGCGAAAGAAAAAGAAAAATATCTCAACAAATCATAGAAAAGCCTATAATTATATAGTTCACAACAGGTATGTGAGTTGGCCGGCTTTCAAGATAGCCCTACTAGAGTAGTCCTTGGGCACTATTCCCACCCTGGACAACTTCCCTACCTTAACAGCTGATGCATAATAAGTTGCTTGCCCGGCTTTTTCTGAAGCTGTTTTTTGTTTATTCGGTGGAGGTCGCTGAGGAGATCTAATATGCTCTGTGTCTCTCTTTCCGTAGGTATGTCCTGCTGAGCTGAGCGCTTCTTAGCCTCCTCAGGTTTTAGCCCCTGATGGAGGAGTCACAGGTATTTCCGCACCCCGACTGCATTGAGTTATATCTTCACTGGGACGTATCTGCTGCACAGATGTCCCAGATCGAACAGCAGAAGCTTTTTCTTAGTCCGTCTGACCTTATTTCCCTCCGTAGGGATGAAGAGGTGGAGGCTTTCTCTACTCTTTCTTCAGTAGTTTTCGTTTTTTTTTGAAAATATTTACACACACACACACATATATATATATATATATATATATATATATATATATATATATATATATATATATATATATATATATTTCAGTGCAATAGGCTATTACATACGACTTAAAATAACTCTGAGTTCATATTTGCAACACTCGTAATAAGGCAACATAAGTGCAGGGGATGCCCTCAAGGAGGGGTACTATCACCCTTGCTGTGGAGCCTGGTCATGGATGGTCTTCTGGAGAGGCTTACGGCAGATGGTTTTAACGCCCAGGCATACGCCGACGACATAGTGGTAACTGTAAGAGGCAAGCATGAGGGCTCTATAAGTAGCCGAATGCAACTTGCCCTCAGTATTATCGAAAGGTGGTGCGAGGAAGAGGGGCTCACTGTCAATCCCTCGAAGACAACACTAATTCCTTTCACTAGAAGAAGGAACCTTCGCCTGAGAGCTCCGGTACTAAATGGCCAGACTCTAAACTTCTCTAGTGAATGCAAATATCTAGGTGTTATCCTGGACAGTAAACTCAACTGGAGGAAACATATAGATAGGACTCTTTCCAGAGCCACAGCGGCTATGTGGGCCTGCAAAAGACTCTTTGGAAAGACCTGGGGCATGAAACCGAAAATGGTACTGTGGTTATACACTGCGGTAGTACGCCCGATTGTCACCTATGCGTCTTTAGCATGGTGGACAAAAACCGAAGAGGTCACCACACGCAACCGGCAAAAACTGCAAAGGCTGGCCTGCATTGGTGTTACGGGAGCTATGCGTACAGCTCCCACAGCAGCGCTTGAGGTCATACTTGATCTGCCTCCCTTACATGTACATGTGAGGAAATGCAGCCAGCTGGAAGCAATGAGAATATCCCTTAAAGGGAAGCTCCTACCTGGAAACTGGGTTGGACATATGAGGATACTGAATCAACTGGATTCAAAACTCCTGGCAAAACCATCGGATGTTATGCCAACTATCTTCGATTTCGAAACGCACTTTGAAACGGTCATAGCTGACCGTCCTAGTGCAATAAGTTTTGTTAATCGTTTGGACAAAAAGTCTTCCATATGGTTTACCGATGGATCAAAAACAGAGAGAGGCACTGGCATTGGGGTATATGGACCTAAACTGAGGATCTCTAAATCCCTGGGAAGTGAACCCTCTATTCTACAGACCGAAATAATGGCTGTTTACATATGCGCTCAGGAGTGCCTAAAAATGAACCTCAAAGGGGCGCATATTTACATCACCACGGACAGCCAGGCCACGCTGAGGTCCCTGGAATCACAAAGCCAGGGATCTCTACTGACATGGGAGTGCCGTAATACCATAAAGCAACTGGCCAGAGGCAATAAAGTGACTCTACTGTGGGTGCCAGGGTACTGTGGTGTTGAAGGAAATGAAAAAGCCGATGAACTTGCAAAAAGTGCATCAAGGTTAACACCTGCTGGACCTGAGCCTTTCTGTGGTCTTGGAAAAGACCAATATAAGGCAGCGGTTCAACAATGGGAGTTGGAAAATAGAGTAACCCTCTGGAGAAACACTCCTGGACTCACGCAGTCAAAGAATTTCGTAAAGATTTCACAGACCTATGCCAGAAAGCTCCTAAGGCTGTCACGAGCTGAGCTTCGGGTGATGGTTGGACTGCTGACAGGGCACTGTCGGTACAAGTACCATTTGTACCGTATGGGAAAGTCAGCAGATGATATTTGTAGGCTCTGTGGATCAGAAGCAGAAACAGCTGAACACATGGTATGCAAGTGTCCAGAGTTGGCGGGACTAAGAACCACCCATATGGGGAAACCTGTTCTGGATACCCATGAGGTAATGGCCAAGGCCCCCAAGGATGTTGTCGGGTTTATCAACACCATTGACGACCTCCTTGGGTTTCAATGAATGGGTAGGGTAGAGAACAAAAAACCTACATGGTCGTAGTTCCCGGAAGGCTAACCGAGCCACAACGACCCCAGTCCAAAAAAAAAAAAAAGGCAACATCTTGATTTCTAGAAAAAATATAGGAAAGCACAAAATAAGTTGATTATTCAGTTTATTCATTATATTCTTAAACTTTCACCGTTACTCATAAGTTGATTAATTACCAAAAATCTAGTTTGAAATTGAAGAACTGGAAATTGATTTGTTTTTAAAATACATAAAAAGTTACTGATATATTACTCGAAATGCAGTAACTTTTATATTCTAGCTACATATTAATAACTCAGGAACTTTTTTCATGTTATTCTTAAAATAGAAGCAATATCTTGTGTACTTCGAAACACAAAATGAATACTAATTAATGGATTTTAGCTTACTTCAACTCTGAGTACTTTTAAAAACTTAGGAGCTCATTTAATGTTATTCTTAACATCCAAAAAATATCTGAAAATTATGTGGAATTCGAAAGACATGAGGTATATTTATTAATAGATTTTAGCTAACTTTCTTTTAGGTACTTTCAGAAACTTAGAATCTCATTCAATGTTATTCTTAAAATTGAAGAAATATCTGAAAAGTATGTGGACTACGAAACACAAAAAGAATACTTAATATCTGTTCCATTATCCAAAAACACTCATGCGATAAGATATATGTGATGTCACGATTAGAATGATAGTTCATCTCTTATTTAAGTAAGCTTAGTTGATTTTTTTTCTAGTACGGTGAATATAAAGAATTAACCAATTACTCAACCTCATATTACTCTTGACCACTAGATTATTTCTGGTATTGTCAAGTTCAGAAGTCTTGAGTGAAAGTTATATCCTTTTTTGCCTATTTTAAGTTGCTGCTAAATTTTCGTGAACTATTGCGAATAGTAATCATGATATCCATGAAGTCACACGAACTTGGGAAAGTAACAACATTACCTACTGTTTTGAATAGCATTATTTACTCCCTGAACCACCACCAAACATCGATGTTATACCAAGAACAACCGTTTAATTATTGAAACGTGCAACTTCTGTAGACTTTGAGAGATTGGTGAGAATTTAAAAAATTTTGGCTAATGTGAATAAACATTTACCTAATGCTTCAAACTGGAAACTTCAGTATATTCTGTGATAATAGAATATATTAGACTAATGTGATATATTTACTGCTACAACAAAGCTTCTTTTTACTTGATAAATTCAATAATTTTCTAAAACTGGCATGTGATATACTTTCATACGGTTGTTCAGAATATCGTTAACTCAGTAATTGCAGAATATGATCCAAATCACCTATCAACCAACACTCATTTCTGATGATAAATTACTTAAGATATTTTCCATGTGCAATAACACTTCTGTCGGGCTTTGATGCCCGATTCTCTATATTAATTCTTAAATCTAGGACTTCTTTACAGAATTTTTTTGTGAAAGTGTTACGAAACTTATTAAAAGTAAATTACCGAATTCCCTTTCATGTAAAATCTCGGAATCCATTTCGAGTATTTTAATATGTACAATAATAAATAAATATTTTTATTATCAAATTAAATCAAAATATAAATACTTAAAATACCTTATACTATCTATCAATTACTCAAATAAGTTTAGATTCTTTACACATTCCATAAAGAATACCCTTCTGTTGTATAAGATTTTGTGGGGTATCAAATTCCCTAATGGATCCATCATCTAACACAATTATTTTATCATAATCCATAACGGTATTCAAACGATGGGCTATTGTCAGTATAGTACATTCATGAAATTGCGCTCTGATTGTTTTTTGTATGAGTTCATCTGTTTCTAAATCAACAGCAGCTGTTGCTTCGTCTAGAATGAATAGCTTAGTTTTTCTAAGGAGCGCCCTTGCTAAACAAACAAGTTGCCGCTGTCCAATGGAAATATTTTCACCAGATTCTGTCACAACGCTTGAAAGACCATTTGGATATTCTGAAAGAAACAATCAGTTAAGTTTTTCTGTTGCGATAAGCTTCATGTAATTCACACTATTTTTCCGTTTATTTCAAAACTTGTTTAATGAATGCTGAATACTATGCAAGAAGCAGAATAAATAATGAAAAACTCCAGTATTTTATTTTGAATTGATTACCTGCTACAAGTTTTTTCAAATTTGCATGCTCCAGTGCTGCCCAAATTTCTTCATCTGAGTACTTGTAAAATGGGTCTAGATTCATACGCAATGTTCCTGAGAAGAGTACTGCATCCTGAGGAATAATTGTTATTTTCGACCTTAAGTTGTGAAGACCAATTTTGGATATATCAACCCCATCGATTAATATTGAACCTTCAGCTGCTTCAATAATTCTGCAATTAAAATATTTTATAGTTTCGACTTATTGCAATTACTTTAAAAAATTTATTATATGAAATTCATTTCACACATTTTTGACACTCGCTTTAAGAGTAGTCTCAAATGACCACACGAATTGCAATTTTCGTCAATTAAGAATATGTAGTCTTCAAAGAAAAATAGTCAAGACTAAAAATAGCAGCAACTCATCCTCTTGCCATATCAGTTTATCTAACTTCTGCTTTCAGTTAATCTTTCAACTAAATGTCATTTCAATTTGTAACTGTTGAAGATTAGACATATAATTATTATAAAGGAATTTAAAATAATTCAATATACTCAAATGAATAAGTGACATAGTTTTCTGTCTGTGGTAATAATAACTCATTATTAAATTAAGGTAATGAGTGGATTTTGGATTAGAATTTTTTCAAATACCTATATTACGTAATGCTGTTGTAGGAATAGATGGGAAGATGTTAATTAGGTACACCAAATGTTTGAATTAATCAGATTTAGTTCATTTTTGCATTATCAAACGTTGGGCAGGGAAGTGGCAGGGCTATGCATTCGCGGATAATTTTCAATCTCTTGTAAAAAGATATAAAAATTAATTGTTATGACTAACATATCCACAGTTCAGCCGTCTAGGGCACTTTGGAGAATATATGGAGATAAGAAACTGATTTTGCCCCCTAAAATAGAGTCCAAATAGTGTAAGAATGTCAAACATTTCTAATTGGATAGAGTTGATGTGAGGAAAGTGTTCATTGGTGGGAAAAACTTTTTTCCTCGACCGTCGTTATTTTTATTCAGATTTTTCGTGTTTTTTGAGGTTTTGCGCACCTCTACAGCTCCTCCAGATTGAGCTAGGTGCTCAAGGCTTGTAATTTTTTAGTTGGATTGAGTTAATATTAGATAAGCAATTTTTGGTGGTTTTATTTTATTTATTTAGCGGCCGTGATTTTACTCGGCGATTTCATATTATAAACTTTTGTTCGCCTCTACAGCTCTGAATGGACTTAGGGGGTTCAGATTGTATTTAAATGAAAAAAATTGATGGGAAAATACGACCTCAGTGATGGAGCAAAATTGGTCAAGCGTTTTTTTCCCGGTACATTTTGGCATCTCAAGTGGCCTCCATCAGACGAAATTAGCTGAAATTTGGTTTCTGCGGGTGTTCTTGACACAGAACAAAACAAAAAAATTTTTCGCATATCCAAAATTTTCAAACTAGTAGTAAAAAATGTGGAAATCATTTATAAACAGCATATACCAAATGCAGCCTTCTAGGAATTTTGTAATTCCAAACCCCCTCCAAACTAAGTCAGAAAGTTGTATTTGTAATTGAATTCAGTTGATGTTAGAGGGGTGCTAATTATTAGCGAGTTTCAAATTTTTTCTTTGTCTTGCAATTTGTTTATAGAAATTTCATGCGTTTTTGCAGGTTTTCAAGATTCGTGCATCTACTCAGCCCGTTCAAATTGACATTGGGATTTAAAAATTTGTATGTAAAAATATACGAAAATAAGGGGAAAGTAAGTCTCAGTGATGTAGCTCTGCAACTCACGGGTTTACTGGTAGTGCATAAAGTAGTTGTTATTTTGAATTCATTATCAGTTATAAGGAAGTGCTTATTACCAACAACTATGTAGATGTTACGGATTTCTCACTCAGAAAAGCGGTCATATAAATAGGACGAGATTGTTGTTTTTCCAAGCAATTGTTAGATACTTTAAAATGGGATTATATTTGGAAACATATAGGTACCTATATCGAGTTATTATTATAATTTTTAGACAAACCAAGCCAAGTGTATTTCTAATATATCAATTTTATAATTAATGCCACACCAAGTGATAGTCTATAGAATTTATCAAATGATTTCAGTTAACTTTGATTTCAGTAAAATTAGTCGACAGAAACCAGCGTTTTGAATTTCTAAAGGTATAGTCAATACTTGAAGCCACACAAAATAATAATCTGTTTCTAATAACATCTAATCGGACTTGAAGTATGCGTGTATTTATATTACATATAACTTCTTGAAATCCAATCTTCAGTTCGTTTCATAATCAGTGGCGGCTCGTGAGGTTTTGGTTTGAGGAGGCTACAAGAGGTGTTAAAAAATACACCATATGCGAAAATTTTTAGGATTTCAAGGTCGACCGCCTTATAATTTAAAGAAAATCAAAGTAAAACAAGCACCCTAAGCTATTAATTTGTTTTCACTTTCGAGTGTCTACCTTGAGACCTACAACTCCTATTTACAATATTCACAAAAACTCTTCTCAGCCAATTAGTCAATTCATCTATTCATCAAATTTTTTCTTTCACAAAATAGGTACCTACCTACCTACTTAACGAATTTGTAAAATTAACCTAATTAACGAATTTGTTAACAGCTGGTGAGAGCAAATAAAAAGTTATTATATATTTTTGAAGATTAGCGGGATTCTGCGATCTTTAACGTTAGCAAAATGATGTATAATATCCTCATAAAATTTTTTGTCTTTCGCCAAAAATTTTACCAATTCCTTTTCAATAGACAACAAACTAATATTTTTCAAACGATCCTGGCTCAATGAATTTCGTAAATAAGTTTTAATTCTCTTAAGAGTGGAAAACCAGCGCGCTACGGAAGCCGATGTGACCGGGATAGAAACAATTAGACATAAGAGTTTATAAACTTGGGGTGAATCTTGATTCAAATTATTATAGAAAAGGTATTTAATAGTCCTCACATGATTTTCATTTTGCCCCAAAATTTCATTGTCATTATAAACAACACACAGTTCACTTTTTATGGTCGCCAAAATAATTTATTTTTTACCTGTGATCCGGTTAGGCAAGGATGTCTCTCATAATTCCTTGTATTAAAACCGCGGTTTTGTTGTCTGTTACGCTGCACCAAATTGTTTAATTCAGGGGTAGGTCGCAATGTTTTTATCAAAACTTTATCCTCATAACTTAGTGCACTTAAGTTATGGGATAACAAATATTCCACTAAGTCACCATTGAAATTTTTGAAATTAACTTCAGTAACCAAACTCATTTTGAAACAATACGCGAGCAATATAAATAAACACGCTGCTGTTTTCGGCCATTAGTAACTACGATGACACTACGATTTAATTAATGCTTTCCAACGAATTCACTCGATGTCACGCGAAATTCTATAGTTGTGATTGATCGACATTGTATGAGACTGGGTCTCTATCGGTGTTGCCATTTACATGTGTTTTGCTTTTCTATTACAATGAAGTATTCATTTGGAGTATTTGCACCGTTGTTTGCTTCTCTGTGGCAGGCATAATGAACGTTGAGAATATACCTTTCTAAGCCTCCGCAGCGTTGCCACAAATCTTGAAATGAATGAAATGCAGTAAATGTAAATACCTTCTATCTTAATTAATAAATTATATTATATAATGTAGGTTGAAAGGAAGGTAGGTGCATAAAATAATATGATTTTGATTAATATGAATAGGTATGCTGAATGCTGACTATTCAATATAATATATTAGTGATACACGGAATATTATTGAGGAGGAGGCTTAGCCTCCTTTGACTAGCTGCCCCTGTTTCATATTCAAACTATTTATACAACATAATAAGTTAGTTATAGTGGACATAATCGAGATTGCAGCAATCACCAGCAATTAATGAAAATAACTGGAAAAACGAAAATATTTAATGACTAACCTGAACAAGCATAAAGTTAGACTTGATTTACCAGCACCAGTCCTACCAACAATACCAACTTTTTCGCCGCCTTTTATATGAACGTCAATGTTTTTCAAAACTAAGTCCAAGCCTGGCCTATAACGAACAGAATAATTATCGAATCTAACGTTTCCATATTTCGGCCATGAATTCTCTGGAGTTGTCTCTTCAATTTCCCATGGAGCTTCTTGTGGCGCATCAGAATATTCTTGTATTCTTTCTATGGCAACTATATTCGTTTCTACATCGCAAATTGTTCTTACGAGCCAATTCAATGTCTGGGTAATCTATGAAGTTTTAAAAAATTACTTAGTGACTATAAAATAATAACTACCAATTAGAAAATCATAACTACAAAATCCATCCACATTTCAGAATAGCAAACTGAGCAAATCACACAAAATTATGATAGAGAACTCCCGACACTAATAATTGTTATTCGCCCAATCTTTAAACAATGCCTCAAAACATAATTTATACTACTATAATTTAGAATTTTTAACACATTAAGGAGTCTATTAAATGCACGAATAGCTATAACATAGCTCAACTTATTGCTATTAGTTTTTTTCACTTTAGGTATTTGTAAACTTCTATTTTTGTACAACTGTGAGATGTCATATCAGGTACATACCTCTTAGAATGGGATAGTGATACATATATGAAGAAAAGATTCAACAACGGTTTCTAAATGCAATATATTGAACATTTGTACTTATTCTGTTTTCCCATGTCATTAACAGGTACTATCTACCTGCTGAGATATTACGTTTAGGCTTTTCCCCATTCATATTTCATATTCCCTTGCATCATATTTCAATATTCTTGTTGTGAAAGTTAGTATGTACTATACATCTGAAGAAGCCAATGTGTTTGGCGAAACAATTGCCATGTTAACAAAATATAGTGAAATTCGAAAACTGTAAAGTTTTATTTAAAATAATTAAAGTATTGGCCCAATCATTTGGAAAGACATATTTTTAATATATTTAAAGTGTATTGAGTAACTACCAGAAAAATATATTTATTTTCAAAAGATATGTTGATTTAAATGAAAAATAACATATTACTCTTGGAAACAGTGGCGTAGATAGCTTTTTGCGATGGGGGGGGATATGACTTAGTGCAAAATTTCATAAGTTTTTCTTCTAAAGCTCTATTTTTGTTGATAGAAATAATCTCTCATATAGGTAGTACAAAATAAGCAGAAAAGTTAAATTAAATTGCAAAAAATTCAAATTATCAGAATTGGAAAAAATTAATTAAAAATCAGTGAAAAATTTAATTATATTTAATTAGATATGTACATCATTGAAAATATTCTTGGGAAAATTAGAGCAGAAACTCTAGTTTCTGGTGTTTTTTGACAATCCATTTATGACTTCGTCAGCTGTGATTCCAATGTCACGATTAATTGCCAGAGTAGCCAAACCTTTCAATAACAAAAAATTGGACAAGCATGAGTTTTTAATTTGCAATTAATTTCATATATTCAGAAGGGTCATTACAAGTCCATTTCTTTTATAGTGCTCCTTTGAATGGTTTTTATTCGCTTCAAACGTCGATACCGGCAGCGTAGCCTATATTCTGAGCAACATAGTTAATTAACAATTTTTTGGTACTTGAACATGACAATTGTGAGCGTTATAACTGTTCACTATAGATCTGAGAATTTTTTTCATTCTTGGAGCTATTATTATGAAGCTTCAGAGTAAATCCTCGTTGAAAAAATAAAAAAATTCAATTTTTTAGTTTGCAACTAGTAAAAAACTAAAAAATTTAATTTTTGATTTTTTTAAAGGGGATCTATTCTGCAGTCTAGCTCCAAGAAAGGAAAACAATATCAGATGTATAGTTTAACAGTTATCACACTTGCAATGTTCTTGTTCAAGCAGCAAAAAAACTATTGCATAAATAATTGAAAAATCGCGATAAAAATGTTTTTTCGCTGGATTCTTGTTCATTTACTTATCCAGTAAGAACCTGAAATTTTTCATTCCTTAATTTAATATTTAATATAGTTAATTAATATTTATTGTGAAAGTGTTAATGGGCGTTACTTTCGCAAAGCCTTATTAGCCGTTTTCGGAGGTATATTTACCCATCTGAGAAAATTATAAATATTAATCCTACAGTTCCGGGAGACTTTCTTTTAAAGCGGTGCTAGTGCTTAGTGAATTTCATGTATAATTAAATACGTAGATACGAAGACTTCTATTCAATTCCATTATAATTTTCGTAGGCTCATGGGAGGTGGGATTGATCCCCTTGATCCCCCCCTATCTACGCCACTGCTTGAAAAAGTAAAATTATCACAATATGACAATTTTTCAAAAAAAAGACTAGACGCATTGTCCAACTCGGCTTTCGACTCGTTGGACAATTTTGCGTCCCGTGCTTGAAACACATTCATTTCGCAACTTGTTACATAAATAGCTATTTTAATTCTCAAAAATCTATTCAAAATCCGAAAACAAATAGTGATTAATACAGTCCTACGATTCAAATTTGTAGAATGGATATAAAATAATTACCAGAAATTTTCAAGAAAAACGAAAGGTACAAACAGTTTGAAAAATCCGATTTAAATTTTAAAGTTTGAAGATCGTATAAGGTAAGGTGGGGCAAGTGCGTTTTCGGGGTAAGTGCATAGTAGCCCTCTTCTGTCGTGTTAAGCTTGAGTCAGAGAGCTACCATCTGTGGGTTCTGTTGCGAACTTCATAACCATAAAAACTTTGCCAGTAGAGGCACGATATCCCAAGTAGAGGCGCTCCAGGGCAGTGCGCTTCAGTATTGGCGTGGTTTCAAAGTGACCATGTGGTTCAGTCTCGTGTGTCAAGTTGGAAGGAGTCTAGGTCATCTCAGTTGATCCACCACATTTAACAAATTTTTGCATATTTCTCATACTAAGTACATACTTTTAATATTGAAGTTCTAGAATAAAACTTGAATTTAATTATATTTGTTCATTTCACCTGAGTTAGGATGTACTCTGCACTTACCTCAAAAATTGAGGTGTCGGGGCAAGTGCGCTAGTCAACAGTGGGACAAGTGCATGATGCTACGCACTTGCCCACTCACGTTTTTTATTTAAGAAAAATGGAAGAAGAAGAAAGAGCAGAGAGAAGATGCTAAGACTTTAAAAAAGTTAATGACATGGCTGTTGGTGACTGGGTCATCTTTCAATTTTTGGGCAAGAAAACGATCAATGAATTTGATAAAGATGGGCCAATGATATCACCAAAAGTTGGTAGGCGAGGGAAAGCTATTTTTAATATTGATTTATCTAGTTACAACGTTCAGTGATGAATATTGTTTTACTTATTTCCTAGTTACGTAAGAATACTAAATTTGTTTTTATCGTTTTATTTTGAATTTTTTACATAATTCTGATACCCTTTTGTGAGGAAAAGTCTTGCGATTTTGTTGAATTTTTATAGTATAATGTTTGAGTTGTTCAATGGAAATAAATATATAACGTTGATCACATTTTTAAATCGATTTTTTTCTAACCACCCAGTAAATTTCTGTTCGACAAGCTGTCAAACTCTGTATCTCAGAGAGTTATGCTCCGATTTGCTAAAATTCAAAAACCATTAAAACATCAGGAATCGAACTATCTGGCACTTGCCCCGTTGTGCACTAATTAGTCTTTGTAACGTTTCGAAGGCTGGGTTATGCACTTGCCCCATTTTATGGGGCAAGTGCATACTAGGGACCTTATTTTTCTTTTCGTTTATGAAAAATGTAAATTTCGATTTTTCGCGGAATCCTATGACACAGAACAATAAAGAAGTGGTAGAAGTTTCTTTTGCAAAACTGATAATCTCTCTAGCATAAAAAGCAGATTTTATGTAACTGCTTAAAGGTGAACTCGACAAAATGTATAGCGCACTTGCGCCCCTTGCCTTACCTGTACAGTCTGAAAATATTTTCTGAAAAAAAGATTATCTTCTGTAAAAAACCGAAAAAGCGCGATTACTTTGAAAATTAGATTCCTTCTGAACAGGTAATCAAAAAAATTAAAAATTGTTTCGATTCTGCCATATATATATATATATATATATATATATATATATATATATATATATATATATATATATATATATATATATATATATATATATATATATATATATATATATATATATATATATATATATATATATATATATATATATATATATATATATATTTTTTAATTATTTATTAATATATTACCTGCAGGGCATAACTGACTGATAGTCCCACAATTCCAGGGCTCAAAGTGTCTCTTCCAAAAACGCTGAATAAGGCGGTGAACAATATGATCAAATTCGCGATCGACTCCAGTCTTACAGCCAACCATCGGTTTGCAACTAACCCATAAAAGTAACATATCTGATTTACGTCTAATCTTTTGTTCAATTCAGTTATAAATCTCTCTTGTTGGACAAATGCCCTAATGACGGAAGTTCCAGTGAGCGTCTCGCTAAAAAAGGAGTAGATTGGCGATCTCGAAACTGATTCCATTCTCTTCAACTGTCTGCAGGTAGTCTGATATATTCTCTGTATGAAGAAATAGACTATTCCTGTGATGAATATTAAAACTAGGAAGCTGGGAGAATTGTAAGAGATGACGAATAAAGTTCCTGCCAACTGAAAATAAATGAATGAATGAGAGAGAAGAAATTTCCTTAAAAAATGAAAAATATATAAAAATTATATAAAAACAATTTTAGAATATGAGTGTCCAAATATATTTATATATTTATATATATATATACATATATATATATATATATATATATATATATATATATATATATATATATATATATATATATATATATATATATATATATATATATCTATATATATATATATATATATCTATATATATATATATAATAATAATAATAATAATAATAACTTCTTTATTCTCAAGATCAAAATACACTTTTGAAAGGAGAACATGTCTTGACATAAATTGATTAAACAAATAACAACATTCAAATCACGGAAACATCAGGCTTGTACTCAAGAAATTCCCGCACACTATATGGCTCGATGTTGATGAGGTATTGAAAAATTTCTCTTTGAACTGTCTATAGTCTTCAAGAGTTTGATATTTACGGGGGTAACACATTATATAATTTAATGCACAATATAAGTGGTATTTTTCTCTGATAGTGTGAGAGAATGACTTGGAATGTGAAAATAGTGGATATTTCTGGTGTTATTTGAGGTTCTTGAAAAACTTTAAAATATTCACTGTGTTTTGATATAAATAAAAGACAACAATAAATATACATTCCTGGTACCGTTAGAAAATTATGACGCTTAAACACACCACGGCAAGAATCGCGAAACTTCATTTCTAAAATTACTCGCACGGCTGTTTTTTGTGCCGTCAATATTTTACATATTTCAGAGCTATCGCCCCTGATAACAATACCATAGCTTAATAAAGATTGAAAATTTGAGAAGTAAATTGTCTTAAGAACATGTAAGTCTACTTTTCTTGATAAAACTCTTAATGAATAGATCACTGAATTTAGTTTTTTTCTTACATTATCAATTTGTCCATTCCATCTCAAATTACAATCTAAGACAACACCAAGAAAGTTTGTATATGGACTTATTTCAGTGGATGTGTCTAGGACATTTATACTGGGTGGAGTATTCACTTTAGTATGGGATGTTGTAAATACCACACATTCCGTTTTGTCTGCGTTCATAGATAGATTATTTTTACCGAGCCAGTCTGATATATCTGAAATGGCATTCTCACTTGTTGTTATTGAGTCTTTAACATTTTGTTTTGTCACTAATATATTTGTATCATCAGCGTACATAAAAATTTTTGGTTGTCTCTGAAAGATATTTGGTAAATCATTGATATATATATATATATATATATAATTGAAAGAGTATTAATTGCCGAATAATTTAAATAAGTTTAATGAAGGTCAATGGGAACTCAGCAAGGGCAGCAATAGTAGAATCTATTTAGCTATACCAATATATTTCGACATTGCTGTTTTCTTCAGGGTAGCTAGTGATCAGTCAGTAAACTAACCATACAAAAAATTAAGAGTGAGAATTATTTGACACAAAGCTGCAACACCTACAACAAAACTTGAAATCTATTCAACAAAATGGAAAGAACAACAGAAATATAATGTATGTTGGTTGGTTTACCGACTGATCACTAGCTACCCTGAAGGAGACAGCAATGACTGTCAAAATATATTGGTATAGCTAAAAAGATTCTACTTTTGATGCCCTTGCTGAGTTCCCATTAACCTTTATATATATATATATATATATATATATATATATATATATATATATATATATATATATATATATATATATATATATATATATATATATATATATATAAGCACGTAAAAGTAACTAAAGACGGCCCCTGCCTAGAATTTTTTAATGAATCATAGTTGTTTGATTTTCGACTTTGCAATTTAAAATAATACAGTCCCTTTTCTACCTCAAATTGCATGTTATTGCTAAGAAGAGACAAGTAAATAATAGGCAGAGAGAGAGAGAAACAGCTTTATTGTCCTATAAAATTACAAAATTTTGTCGACAAAGCATATACCTATAAAAAATTGAAAATAAAATTTAACAATGATAACTAATTAAACAAAACACACTTTCAATCGTTGAACAAAACAAGAATCTATTAAATAGAAGAACAAAATAGAAAAACATTGATCAGTCGATTATGTATAAACATATGTTAAGAATCAACATATTTGTCGACTAAACTTATTATACAGATATAAAATTTTGTATATTACAAAAAAAACAAAACATTAATATATGTTGCTACTAAATGTGGATCTCAAGGGTCTATGTTACATTGTGAAATTCAGTTACAGAATAAAATTCTGCCACTGAGTAAAATGGTCTCTCCAAAAGAAAAGCCTTAGTTGAACTTCGTTCAGTACGTACTTTTGTACGTACTCAAGGATTTTAGCTCCAATGGTAGATGATTGTATAACTTTCCGGCATTGTAGGTAAAGTTTTTTGTTAAGACGGAGGTGGGCGTTGTTAAATAAATATCGGTATCTGAATTTCTTGTGGGATATCTATGATTTGGTCTTTCTGAAAAGTTATGAATGTGTTTGCGAACCAAACAGACGGATTCGAATATGAATAGTGAAGGAAGAGTTAGAATTTTGAATTTTTTAAAGTAGAATTCGCAATGTGTCCTTCTGCTCAGATCAAACATATAACGAACTGCTCTCTTTTGCAATCTGAAAACAGACTCAAAGTGGAAAAGGCTGCATGAACCCCAATATGGCAAACCATAACGAAGGTGTGATTCGAATAAAGAAAAGTATGTCGACAACGCAGCA
>JARQZK010002941.1:347500-402500 GCA_030704885.1 Cynegetis impunctata | reverse complement strand
AGTTTATCGAGGATTTTTTGAGCTGATGGTGTACCTAAATTGTTATCTAATTCCTTTAATCCTAAAATTGAAATTCAAAGGTAGTTAGTTTGGTAAATTTACTCTTTGAGTGATAGTTGACATATCCACTATGACTGAAAGAAATTCTTTTTATATTTTTGTATATTCAGTGATACAGAAACTATATTTCGAAGTTACTGTTCGAATAAACAAAGTATGTCAAAGATATGATTAAATGTATAAAAATATTTTTTTTCTGAAGAAATTTTGCATTGTGCTTGAATATTGAGATCAAATTTCTTGTGACTAGATGTAGTAGCTTCCGAGTATTTCGATCCTTGAATATGGAATATTCCATCGTTAATATCGTCCTTATTCAAATGAACTCTCTGCCATACTCAAAACTTTAAGATTTGGAGTAACTTAATTTTTTTTTCAGCAATAGGTTTTTCGTAGGTATTTTTCAACTATTGTGTTTGATAAATTATATTGAATTTCGTTACTCCAATTATATATAGGTACAGAAACATATATATATATATATATATATATATATATATATATATATATACCTATATATATATATATATATATATATATATATATATATATATATATATATAATTATATATATATATATATATATATATATATATATATATATATATATATATATATACCTATATACATATAGGTATAGAAAATATATATTTTGTTTTCAAATTCACTATATTGATTATATTTTAAAATTATACAATTGAGAATCTGAAAGAAAAAAATTGAAAAAGCAAATTTAGGTTTAACTTTAATATCATGTTGAACATTTAATTTGGATCCAATTCATATAAGAATTTTTCATACTTATTAATATGTTAGATAAGAGAGTTTTGGATCAAATGAATAGAACAAAAGTGAACCTCTTCACAAACTTATCAAATACCAACCAAAAATTAGAAAATATATAAAATTTTACAGAAAAAGATCTAGATTCCTAGAAGAACCCATTTGGAATTAAGCTTATTTTGTTTAAACCAATCAATTTTCTCCGATGACTTGTTGCTTTAAATATGTTTGGTATATTATAAAAATTTTAATGTTTATACTCACTAATATCATCTTGAGTATCTGTGACGGCTCTGAGATGTTGTTCCAAGAATTCAGCAAATGCCCCCTTAGATTTGACGAGTTCCTGATAAGTACCTCTCTCAGATATGCAACCGGCCTTTAGAACCAATAATTGATCTACGTATGGTAAATGTATTATGTGATGAGTCGATAGCACTCTAGTTTTATTCCTCAACAGCCCTTTCGGCCCAATAACCCTTTCGAAAAGATGTTCTGCAACGTGACAGTCTACCGCGCTGAGAGGATCGTCAAAAAGGTAGACATCCCTTTGAGCATAGACTGCTCTTGCAATATTAACTCTCTGTTTTTGTCCACCGGAGAGATTAATTCCTTTTTCACCAATTTCAGTTTGATCTCCTCCCGGTAGCATCTGAAAGTCTTCCTTCAGGGCACAAGCTTCTACTACGGCATTATAGAATTCTGCGTTGTATTTACGTCCAAATAATATATTATTTTTAAGTGTTGCGTTTTGGATCCAGGCTTGCTGAGAAACGTATGCTATCGTTCCGATAGTATTAACTCGACCTTCTTTTTTTTCGGTTTCGCCAAGCAAGGCCGATATGATGCTACTCTTCCCAGATCCCACATGTCCAATGATGGCGGTCAAAGATCCTTTGGGTAGTTTGATGTCAATATTTTTTAGAATAGGTTCGTTACCCCAGCCAAAAGTTCCATTTTGAATAACTAAGGCATAATCTAGAAAATATTCGAATATTTATTGGCATACCATATGTTGAAGGTTATATTGGATGCATCATTTGAGTATTACATTCGAAAATTCAAATTGCAATTCACATTTGTCCCATTTGTGTCTGTGCTTCAGTTATTCCTTTCTCAATAATCAGTTATGTCATCGAATAAAGTTGGAAAAAAACACAATTAGATCAGCGATAAAAAGGGGTACTACCGTGAAATCAATAGTTGAAACCGAAAATGAGGATTCAAACTAGAATCAGCATCATTTTAAATTCAGTTAGCGCTTTTGAATATATTACATCCAATATAATTTGATATTTCAAAATTTGAGACTTCTTTATGAAGTTGAACACATGAAATTTCAAAATAAGCAACCAAGCTGAAATCTCACACAAAAAGTATAATGTGCTCTGTATTTTTTTGTCTATTCATGGTTTACTGATTCAACAGTCAAACATCGGTAAAAAGAATTGGAACTTAAATTTTAAACAAACATATTATCAACTTGCTATTAATTTTAATATAGCAGTAAAAATTGTAAAAAGTATTTCTCGAAAGTATTGAAAATATATTTGCTTGATAAACAATTTATAATGATAATTTATATATGAAAATATGTTCATTGAAGATGGAGGCTCCGTTTCGGAGAGGTTATAGGTAACGCTATGCCGTCTTCGTTGACGGAGTTGGTGGGTTCGATTCCCACCGTATTCCGGGGTGTTTGTATGCGTTCGGAGTTTTCAGTGGTTCCCCTCATTTAGTAATTTGATGGCTAATGTCCATAGATGACGAAGCCAAATTGTTCGGAGGTCGGGCGGTGTGAGAGGGCACACGTCCCACCTCTTTAAAAAAAAAATGTGCATTGAAAACAAAAACTCTTGGAACCTTTTTCTTATACGGATATTTGACATTTTTTTCTCCTGTTAGACCCCCAGCAAATTTAGACTTCATATTTTATGATCTAATATGAAGTGAATCATGTACTAAACCAAAATATACAATAAGATCTTATACTCGATCTTCGGTACAAACTACTCAGGGCATCACTCAAAGCAGATGCAATTTATTCAATATTTGAATCAATACTTATTACAAGATACTTTGAATTTGTATAACTTACTTTCATTGGCATCATGGGTAACATTTCCAGGATCTATTTCAGGTAGGTTCATAAATTTGTTTATTCTTCTGAGAGATATTGCAGTCTGAAAAAAGTAGTTATTTCAATTCAAATTTTAAAAGCATCGGTACTTTTCATCAGAAGAGAATTCTTTTATAATTGAAAATGATATAATAACGAATTTTTATTGAAATTATTTTGCAACATAATGTTTCTGTTTTTGATAACTACATATATGTATTGTTTTGAAATTCCAGCTTAAGCAAAAGGATATTTGTTTTCGAAAAAAAACACAAAAGTCATTAAACTGCGTTGTTTGGTTCCTAGAAGCTGCCAATCCAAATTGTATACACACTATTCGGTAGGTCTTGGCGAAACCTTTCATGATTTGCCACACTTGGTGGCCCGATCCTTTCATCGGACAGAAAAACTAGCCAAATCAATTTTACTGTGTTGAACGTTTTTTACCCTGTCTTTGACGGAATTGGTGCTCTTGGCTTGCAGGCGCCATCTTGGCCATACAGACCGTTGGAAATCGATAATTTGGATTGAATTTCTCCCAAATATGAAAGGATTTTTCAGACAGATTATTGAGAAAAATGGTACGAGGGGTTAGTTACTTTGTAAGGAATGCTAAGAGGTATGCAACTACACCAAAGAGTGTGCAACAATGTCAAAGGGGAGTGTAATTTAACTATTTATAGTTAAAACACTTTGAGTTGTAGCATAAGAAAACAGCTAAGAAGAAAATACAAACTTTAAATAAAAAATAAATAATAAGAAAACAACTTGTCTAAAAACCACAAAATGAAAATAACTTCTATTCGACTAGTTTCGCCTCTTACAGCATTATCAAGACTGAATACATAATTGCAAAGACATCGCTTGAAAATATAAGTATTTCCGTTCGGTACCTGGGGGTGGTAAAATATAATCGATGGGTCCAAATTATCAGAGATTTAACAGTGGAGAGTGGTTTAAGTCTAACTGGTCATTGAGAAGAATGTGATTATGGGATTTTTGGAGTTTGTTCATTTCCATGGCTTCCAGGAAGTTCATTTTCATACCTTTTTCACAGTAGTGAAGAACTTTTGGTTTGATAGTGGATGAGATGTTATGTCCTTTTGACTCTAGATGTTCCCTAAATGCTGATTGTCCGTTTTGTCGATGTTCTTTTAGCCTGGTTTCAAAACATCTCCCGGTCTGGCCTATATATGTTGAATTACAATCTTCACAGTCCATTCTATAAATTCCTGTCTTCTTCATTGGATCGATTTTTGACATTTTGTTGTTAAAAATCATTCTATACAATCTGCTGTGACTCGAAAAAGCAGTATTCAAATTATTATTTTTAAAGAATTGAATGATCTTCGAAGAGGTGATGTGCGTATAAGGGATGCTCACAAACTTTTGTTCATTTTTGTTATTACTATTGCAGTATGGTCCATATAATTTCAAATTGATGAAATGTTTCTCTTTTCTCGAAATTAAACTATTCATTATTTTTAGTGGAAACTCATTGTTAATACCTATCGTACGAATCACGTCAAGTTCTTTTATAAGGTCTTGTTTTGATAAAGGAACGATAGGTATTAACAATGAAAATGAACTTCCTGGAAGCCATGGAAATAAACAAACTCCAAAAATCCCATAATCACATTCTTCTCAATGACCAGTTAGTCTTAAACCACTTCCCACTGTTAAATCTCTGATAATTTGGACCCATCGATTATATTTTACCACCCCCAGGTACCGAACGGAAATACTTATATTTTCAAGCGATGTCTTTGCAATTATGTATTCAGTCTTGATAATGCTGTAAGAGGCGAAACTAGTCGAATAGAAGTTATTTTCATTTTGTGGTTTTTAGACAAGTTGTTTTCTTATTATTTATTTTTAATATGAACTACCACAGAGTTGATTCATCGTCCATCGAATTTTGAATAAAAAACATTCTTTCGTTTTTAAAATATCTTTGGTACAAAATGACTTATCTGCAGGCCTAGTAGGTCGTTTTTGCATCAGCTTCTGTCTAATATATTTATTTTGTTTAATGAATTCACGTCGGCTAGCTTATAAGGTTAATAAATGGTTCATAAGGAAAATCTACATTTCTTGGTCGTATTTTCACCGAAAATAATATACTATTACAATGTATCAAAAGGCAACAATCAGTTCCGATAGAAGTTTTTATATCCGTTTTAGATTTCCTATACCTGTCCCATAAATACATAAATACACATATATATATATATATATATATATATATATATATATATATATATATATATATATATATATATATAATATATATATATATATATATATATATATACTATAAACATATATATATATAATATATATATATATATATATATATATATAGTATATATATATATATACTCATATATTTAAATATATATATATATATATATATATAAACATATATATATATTATATATATATATATATATATATATATATATATATATATATATATATATATATATATATATAATTTTTTACGGAGCCCATCATACCGAATAAGTTTGATATCTGGGATTGCTTCCGAATTTGGGTAAATTGACAGAAAATTTTGGCATTTCCAAACTTTATAGAGGGAAATAGCGAGAAGGAGCATGGGCCGAAGATTTTCAAACTGATAACAAAAAAAGAGGAAATTAATTATAAACAACTTATCGAAATTTAGCATTCCTGTTTTTAATTTTAAAGGTTGTATGAAGCTAAAAATAACCGATTTTTGAAGGATTTTCCTACCTCCAACCCCCCAAATTGACTAAGAGGTTTGAACGTGTATTGAGTTCATGTTAGAAAAGTTTCCTTTAGATCTTTAAAATTATAAACATATTTTTTCTCTGGCACCATTTTTACATAGAGATTTCGTGCTTTTGTATTGAAGTGCAATAATAGAAGAAATGATGCTAGATGTATTAAGCCTAATGAACGTAAATCAGAGAATTGTTTTCAGAACGCTTGATTGTGTTCATAAAATAGGACATAACATGACGCCTAGTTATTTGAAGGAATATTTGCACAACCTTAATGATATACATTGATATGAAACACGGCAGCGAAATGATATTTATGTGAATTCCTATAACAACACACAGATGAATAACTCTCCATTCTGTAGGGGTATCCGATTTTATAAAAATTTTCCGACGAATATAATAAACTCGAATAGTTATGAATATTTTAAGAAATTGTTAATCAATTATGTTAATGAACATTTTTAAGTCTGTATACTCATACTGAAAATTTGTGTTGTTAATAGCTTTCTATGCTACATAAATATCATTATAATTATTATTATTATTATAAAATGCGAATTATTTTCTTTTATTCAGTTTGCTTTTTTATTAAAGTTAAATACATAATTTGTGAATATTTAAATCTTGAGATACAGCCTGGTGACAGACAGACGGACAAACGGACAGACAGACAGCGAAGTCTAAGTAATAGGGTTCCGTTTTTACCCTCTGGGTACGAAACCCTAAAAATTAACCATGAGCAGAGCAGAATTTTCATCATTCTAAGTTTAATAATATAAACTCCTGTTATAACTAATCACCGCAGTAAGCTTATTAGTAAAATCAGTTAAGAACTCATATATATGCTCATTAGTTTTGTATTTTATTTTTCATTGGGATTATTTGAATGGAACTGTGAGAATATTGCCCTATGAATACATATGATACTATTTCCGGCTATTCAATTCATCTTTGTTTGCCAATGTTATCATCATTCAAGTCAATGATTCATAGAGCTCTATCTTCTCAATTATCCATACCTGACCTAAATATTGAAATTGAATTAGGCGTACAATCAAGGAACCGATCGAATATATAATGTGACCCTCAAAAATTAAAACGTTTATCATCAATTTATCCACTCATATCTAAAAGATATGTTTCAATATACTTCAAATAGGAGAAGGATCGAATTGAAAACAGATTTAATATTTGGATACAATATTCTCTGAATAATCTAAACTGATACACTGATTCATTTGACGTTTCGTGAGGGGTAGGAATGATTAATAAAGATAACATTTAGATTATTATCAAGGTTTAGACCGGGTCTAACATGAAACAAGGGGTGTAGTCAATAGCGCGCCGCGGTCAGTTTAACCTTTAACGGTTAGAAAATGAATCCAAAAAGGATGAGTCGATTGCGCGCAGACAAGATATTAAGTACATACCTCTAATAGCTGGATTTTCCCAGTTTTCTGATTTTATATTCTAGAAACTGCCCTACCCCTAGTACCTTCAATAGAAAATAATTATTCACTTACTAGACCAGGGTCGATAATTTTTGAAAAAAAAAAATTAACGTTAATATAAGTACGAAAAATTATAGTGAGGTTCTATTTTACGTCAACATATTTTGACGTTGCAATAGGTTTACATGAAATTCAGTAGACAGACTTATATTCTTCACTAGTTGAAGTTCTGCAGCAAAATATTCACTTCCTCATCTGCAAGTTACAATGTAGAAAGAAAGTTTGAATTAACTGAATATTTTCGTATGCAGTTCCACCAAACAACAAATTAACAATGATCACACCATAGAGAAGGAATCGTCTTTTAATATATTTTTTGAAATCAAAAAATTTTAAGACGTATCTTTAAGTTTTGAAATATTTGGGATGCACCTTCGTCCTTCTGGTTCAGTCAGTAATATAGATCATAATATAGATCTATATATCAAATAACGATGATTCAAATCAGTGTAATTGATAAATATTTCCCTTTCAATAAAATAAGAACATTGAATTTTCTTAAATTCAATTACTACCATTTTATAATACGCTAGTTAAAAAATTAAAGACTGTTCATTATGAGCTCTCCAAATTTTTCAGCCACTAGCATCGAGTTATATTACGGCGAAGGTGGTTGGGAATCTAAGTGTGAAGAATGAAATAAACATTTCATATGAAATTTTCAATTATATAGAAAATAGAAGTGGTGAAATCAATATTAACATGCCCTCCCATTCAATTTCGAAAATCATTGTTACAGGAACTGCCCTTCAAATAAATATTATAAATTAAACTGTGGATGATATGTATATGAAAAAGATTAACTAATATGCTCTGAAAAAAGTTACTAATTAATATGTAAAAAATGTATATGATATACCTACTTGAAATAAATATGTATTTCGTGTATCATTGGGTGTAAAAAAAAGGTCATAATTTACGCGCGAAGTGTATCGCGTATGGATGCTTTTCAAATGGATTGAATTATATTTTGAAAAATTACGCTTAAATAGCAAACCGAATTGAAAAGTAGAAAATAATTTATACATCAACTGCGATTTGAACAGAATAGTCCCCGCGTAGTGCAAGGCGACTGAGGAAAATAGATGAAATAATCAAAAGGCTCTGCCTCAACATTAATGCAAATTACGTAATTACGTACTAAGTTTGAACCCTCTAACTCAATGTGCAGAAGCTGTAGAGTTTGGTGAATTTAAAAAAAAAACAGAAATATCTACGTAAAAATGGCAGCGGTTGGAAACCGACTCGATGGGAGCCGCTGGAGATGCTAATATGTACCGGGAATATAATATATATATGTATATATATATATATATATATATATATATATATATATATATATATATATATATATATACAGGGTGTACCAATCTTACGACAAACTTCGGTATTTGGGATATTTTGAGAGATATCAAAAAAAATGTTTTCAACAAAAATGGTATATGTCTTCAAGGTCCATATTTTGAAATTGTTTCGAACTATACAGAGTGTTGCATAACTCCGTTACAAACTAAACATATGGTTTTTTAAATGAGAACCCTATATACTATACCGAATTCGGATTACTCACATTTTTTTGAAGCTTTTGATATAAGATTTTGCTATGTTATACAGAGTACTTCAAAAGATATGGACACGTTTATATGAAAATCGTAGGTAAATCAACGCTCTGTAGCTTATTGCGCGTTGAAGAAAAATTTTTTATTTTGCCTAACAGCGTTTCGTAATATGATGCAATATCTCCGTATTATATTAAATTTGAATTATTTCTCATTTTGTATACAGGGTGGACGGAAACTCGAACCTTTCATTTTCTCTCTTATTTCAAATGGAACACAATAACATTATAGCACAAATAGAATCTTCTATTATATAACTTTATTTTTTGTCAAGCATTCCCTATACCCAAAGTTAATAAAAACAGAGTTATTTTGTAATATTTATTGTGAACTATAATTATTAACCTTATATATGAAAGCAATAAACGTTGAATGTAACAAAAAATCCTATATAATAATAAATTTTAATAAACAATTCATTCTTAACAAAACAAGTCACCAAAAGTATAATTCTAACCGTAATATTAAACTAAATGTTCAAAGTGTTCCCGTTAACATAAATGCAAGGCTGGAAACTATTACATTTTCTCAGTTAGCGTTGAAATTGATGTTAACGATGAACACTTTGAACATTTAGTTTAATATTACGGTTCGAATTATACTTTTGGTGACTTGTTTTGTTAAGAATAAACTATTTATTAAGATTTATTATTATTTAGGATTTTTTGTTACATTCAACGTGTATTGCTTTCACATTTAAGGTTAATAAATATGGTTCACAATAAATATTACAAAATAACTCTGATTTTATTACTTTTGGGTATAGGGAATGCTTCACTAAAATTGAAGTTACATAATAGAAGATTCTTTTTGTGCTATAAAATACAGGGTGTTCCATTTGAAATAAGAGAGAAAATGAAAGGTTCGAGTTTCCGTCCACCCTGTATACAAAATGAAAAATAATTCAAATTTAATATAATACGGAGATATTGCATCATATTAAGAAACTCTATTAGGCAAAAGAAAATTTTTTTCTTCAACGCACAATAAGCTACAGAGCGTTGATTTACCTACGATTTTCATATAAACGTGTCCATATCTTTTGAAGTACTCTGTATAACATAGCAAAACCTGAAATCAAAAGCTTCAAAAAAATGTGAGTAATCCGAATTCGGTATAATATACAGGGGTACTCATTTGAAAACCCATATGTTTAGTTTGTAACGGAGTTATGCAACACTCTGTATAGTTCGAGATAATTTCAAAATATGGACCTTAAAGACATCTACCATTCTTGTTAATATCATATTTTGATTTCTCTTAAAATGACCCATATATCGAAGTTTGTCGTAAGATTGGTACACCCTGTATATATATATATATATATATATATATATATATAATATATATATTAATATTTCTATATATCTATTTATATATATATATATATATATATATATATATATATATATATATATATATATATATATATATAAAATATATATATATAAATATATAGTTGATGGAATCCGTCGTTACTACGTGATAATTTAACATGATGAACAAAAACTAAATTTGAATTTACTACGTTTATTATCACAAAAATACTTTGGAAAATATTACACTGCGATTGCAATTTCGGTCATTAGACCATCATCGGGCAGATCGAGTTAAGAATTGAATACATAATTATAGATTTGCGCTCAGGGGTGGGAAAGAATTATTGCAGGTACCTAAATAGACAATAGGAACATATTTCAAGAAGGGCTAATAGAAGTGGATTTCCCAAATTGGTACAATAAAATGTTCTTAGAAAAGTCGTTATTGTTTGAATACACTAAATATAGGAGAATATATCAGGTCAATCTAGCCATTCAGAAATAAGTAGATCTTTTGCATTATGATTGAGTTTAAAAATTATGCATAATTTGAAAATTATCTATTTGTGAAAATGGGTGGTGGTTTTCACGGCAATGATTTGAAAACGTTGAATCCGTTTTATTTTTCAAAAAAGATTGTTGGTGTTCTTTAAATCTTGTCTTGAGCGATCGACCAGTCTGACCTATATACACTACTTTACATATATTCTCCTATATTTAGTGTATTCAAACAATAAGGACTTTTCTGAGAACATTTTATTATACCAATTTGGGAAATCCACTTCTATTAGCCCTTCTTGAAATATGTTCCTTTTGTCTATTTAGGTACCTGCAATAATTCTTTCCTACCCGTGAGAGCAAATCTAATTATGTAATCAGTTCTTAACTCGATCTGCCCGATGATGGTCTAGTGACCGAAATTGCAATCGCAGTGTAATATTTTCCAAAGTATTTTTGTGATAATAAACGTAGTAATTTCAAATTTACTTTTTGTTCATCAATATATATATATATATATATTTATATATATACAGGGTGTCTCACCAGGAACTGCATCGATGGATATATGGAAAACTAAACATAGGAAATATCTGAAAATTTGGCTGTGTACTAATGTCGATAGGGGACATCCGGATAAAATATTTTCAAGGTGATGGCACTTCCGGTTATACCAGAAGTAGGTATCAGCTTGCTTATTTCAAATGGGACAGCCTGTATATTATTACATTTTTGGATTCTTCACAAAATTCTAGATAGATTTTATATATAATGTCCTATACCTATCTTCAACTGTTTCGGAAATATTTGAATTTATTTGTCAAAAATTACGTATGCCGATCGAGTAATAATCATATTTTTCTTCAAAAAAAACGGTATTACTGCCAAATAAAGATGAATTTCCTAATAGAGGTGGTTCTGTTTCAGCGTGAGATGAATAGTATTTTTACATTTAATATACAGGGTGCTCAGGAAAGTATTACAAAAATGGATGTTGAAAAACTACAAAAAGTCCATTTTTTCAAATGAATACCTACAACTTTTATTATTTTATTCGATTCAATATCAAAAATAAGGGCTACTTTGTATAAGGTCGCCTATTCCTAAATTTTATAGTTTTCGAAATATTTGCAAATTAATGGTTTCTGGTTAGAAAAATGATTTCCTGAAATTTTGCAGTAGTAGGCGTGTGATGCCATATTTGTTCTCGGCCAGGTTACCATGGAAACAAATTCCAAAGAGATGTCATTATTCGAAAAATTATTATATATAGTAACACAATCATGCCAAGTCGTTTGAATTATACAAACGAAGATTACCTGAATTTGTTTATTATTTATGGAGAGTGTAATAAAGTGATAACAAGAACATGTGATATTTTTGCTGCTCAGTATCCGCAAAAAACCAAGCCATCACCAAATAGGTACCGTTAAATATATAATACAAAATTTTATAAATGTTGGATCTGTCAAAAGCAATACGCAGAAAATTAAACCATACCTATTTGGTGATGGCTTGGTTTTTTACGGATACCGAGCAGCAAAAATATCACATGTTCTTGTTATCACTTTATTACACTCTCCATAAATAATAAACAAATTCAGGTAATTTTCGATTGTATAATTCAAACGACTTGGCATAATTGTGTTACTATATATAATAATTTTTCGAATAATGACATCTCTTTGGAATTTGTTTCCATGGTAACCTGGCCGAGAATAAATATGGCATCACACGCCTACTATTACAAAATTTCAGGAAATCATTTTTTTTAACCAAAAACCATTAATTTGCAAATATTTCGAAAACTATAAGATTTAGGAATAGGCGACTGATATTACTGAATCGAATAAAATAATAAAAGTTGTAGGTATTCATTTGAAAAATTGGACTTTTTGTAGTTTTTCAATATCCATTTTTGTAATACTTTCCTGAGCACCCTGTATATTGAATGTCAAAATACTATTCATCTTACGCTGAAACAGAACCACCTCTATTAGGAAATTTATCTTTATTGGGCAGTAATACCGTTTTTTTGAAGAAAAATATGATTATTACTCGATCTGCATACGTAATTTTTGACAAATAAATTCAAATATTTCCGAAACAGTTGAAGATAGGTATAGGACATTATATATAAAATCTATCTAGAATTTTGTGAAAAATCCAAAAATGTAATAATATACATGGTGTCTCATTTGAAATGAGCAAGCTGATAACTACTTTCGGTATAACCGGAAGTGCCATCACCTTGAAAATATTTTAGCCGGATGTCCCCCATCGACATTAGCCAAATTTTCAGATGTTTCCTATGTTTAGTTTTCCATATATCCATCGATGCAGTTCCTGGTGGGACACCCTGTATATATGTTCCTCTTGTCTATATATATATATATATATATATATATATATATATATATATATATATATATATATATATATATATATATATATATATATATATATATATATATATATATATATATATATATATATATATACCTATATATATCTGACATGAAATCGAGGACTAGGAGGTCTAAAACGGAAAAAAAACTGATCCCGCACCTGACTGCTTTCTTTCGATCCACTGCAATAGTATGTATCTTATGGGAAAATACGACTAAAAAGTAGTGTTAGCAGATCAGCAATTGCTATCAATATATACGCATGTATTAACGAAACTTGCCTTTGGCTTGTGTCATATTCTACAGCATACCCCGGTATTAATATAAACAAAAAGATTGAATTATAAATAAGCTTCGAAAAAAGTTTCTTTTCATTTATAATAATATATAAAATTCTCAAAATGATATATACTCCGTTTCTTAATTCTATTATTATCATAGGTATAATGGTTTAATACACACGCGTCTTATAAACAAAACTTTCCTACGGCTCCTTTCTTATTCTACAATATGCTCGTGTATTATTGGCTATTATTATTATAATTATTGCATAAGATAGATACCTACTATTACGAATCTATGTAACCAAAGTTTCCTTTCGTTATTTCTTTTGAGTAATCCATCATAGTCACAATAAACTTGTGTGGCATTGAGTACAAATTATGTGTTGTTCCAATCTCGTTATGTCTTCATTACCAAAAATAACAGAAACAGGGTCAAGTTCATTTAGAGTGATCGGTTGAAATTGTTCACTTTATTAGATAAGAAACTATTCATAATATTTTTCATTGAATGAAGTTGTTTTTGTTCAATACAACCAAGGTTATGTTTGTAAAGTGAGGTCTAATGAAAAAATTAAGGAATTGAAATTTTAGAGAAAAATTTTGGGTATTTAACATAAATGTGTATAAATATATATATATATATATATATATATATATATATATATATATATATATATATATATATATATATATATATATATATATATATATATATATATATATATATATATATATATATAAATATATATATATATATATATATATAAGAAAAAAAATACGTTATAAAATATATATATATATATATTTTTATATATATATATAATTATTTATTCGAATCGTTGTTGCCTGTGAACTATTTCTAATCTTTTGATAACTAAGACTCTGCAAAATGAAAGTAACAAATTGTTTAAAACATGGCAACAAAAAAATTTCATTTCTCCACAAAAATCAAAAGAATTATTTCGACACAACAGCCTTCCACCTAAATTTTATGGTCTTCCTAAAATACATAAAGAAAACATACCATTAAGACCTATCGTCTCTTATATTCAATCACCTCTATATAATCTCTCTAAATTTCTTTCTTCAATATTGAAAAATATAGTAAATCAAAATCCTTATAATATCAAAAATTCTCTCGATCTAGTAGACCATCTTAAATCTTTGAAAATACCTAACAATTACAAATTTTTCTCATTAGATGTTGTTTCTCTTTATACCAATATTCCAAATTCTTTGGTTCCAATAATAATTAATGACAAATGGGATATTATCAAAAATTATACAAATATTCCTAAAACCGATTTTTAGAAGCAATTCAATTTGCTCTTGGTACAAACTATTTTCAATATGAAAATAGCTTCTACCAACAAATTGATGGTGTAGCAATGGGAAGTCCTATTTCCAGTGTTATAGCTCAATTAGTTTTGGAATATTTAGAAGAAAATGTATTAAATAATTTGAATGAACAAATTATAACTTTCAAAAGGTATGTTGATGATTGCCTTATAATAACATCAGAAGATTTTATTGATGATATTCTCAAAAAATTCAACGACTTTAATAGGAAATTACAATTTACTCTAGAAAAAGAAACAAACAATACATTAAATTTTCTTGATATTACTCTCATGTACAAAAACAATGAAATTATCACAAAATGGCATAGGAAAGAAATTTTTTCACAAAGAACATTGAACTACAACAGTACACATCATTTGTCACAAAAAAAGAGTTTAATAATCGGATATATAGACAAAGCACTTAAACTTACTTCACCTACACACAGACCTGAAACATTACAAGATGTCCATAAATTACTCATGAAAAACGATTACCCAATGAAACTTATACAGAAAATCACTAAAAATAGAATTCATAAACTGTACAACACATTAGAAACATCAAAAAAAGAAAATATAAACAAAAAATATATTCCTCTTCCATATATTCCTCATTTAAGTAATAAAATTTCACAAATTTTAAATCCACACGATATTAAAGTAACCCATACCGCACAAAATCAAATTAAACAAATATATTCTAAATTAAAGAGTAAAACACCTCTTCTGCAAAAATCTCATGTTGTTTATAGTATACCCTGTAATAATTGTAATAAATCATATATAGGACAAACTTTTCAAAATTTAGAAGAAAGATTAAAAGCACACAAATATACCAGAACACAAACCACAGCACTAATAAAACATAAAAACAATGAGAATCATACTTTCAACTTTAATAGCACAAAAATTTTAGAAATAGAAAAAGATCAAAAACGCAGAGAAATTTTAGAAATGTTACATATTCAAAAAAATTTAAATAAAGTCGTAAATGATAGAACAGATATCAAACATTTAAGTTCAATATACGCAGATTTAATTCAACAAACAAATTCTAACCACAACAACTCATCTTCTTAGACAAAATCTAAACATCTAGAATTTTCAATTTTTCTGGAAAGAAAATATAGTTTAGAACATGTGATCTCCAAAATCACAAGTAATGTCTTTTTAAAGACAACAATCAAATATTTTAAACCTATTTTGTACATTACGTAGGTGAAGGTTTCTGTGGTTCCCTTCCCATCTAATATCAACGGACCTGTCTGTTGATATTGGACTGAATAGCACGTAATTAATAACTGAAGACGGCCACAGCCGCAATGAGAAATTTTTGAAAAAAAGATAAATAGTACCCTATATTATTATTCTTTGACTCTTCAAAATCAAAATAATTTGGACCTATTTCGAACATTACGTGGGTAAAGGTTTCTGTGGTTTCCCTTACCATCTAATAATAACAAATTTGAATGTTAATATTGGACTGAATAGCACGTAATAAATAACAAAGTACGGCCACAGCCGAAAAAAATTTTAGTGAAACAGTAGTCTGTTTCTATAGAAATTTTTCAAATCAATAAATGTCAAAGAAATTTCAATTTTTTCTCAAAAGTTTTGATAAAGCCATGAATGTCGTGGCGAAACGTCAACTTTTCAATAAAATCGAGTTTTTTAAGATTCAACAAGCCTGTTATTGCTAATAGTTATCAAAAGATTATATATATATATATATATATATATATGAATCAGAGAAAGATTCCGGGGTTCAATCCGATTTCGGAAGTTTTCTTGGCGCTGAGAAGCACCGTTTGTTTCACGACGTTTCGCCAAAATCTCATTTGGCATTTTCAAGTGCTGCTGTACGTCTGGTGACTCGACGGCAACTACTGTACTGAGATACCATATCACCAAAACTCTTCATATCTGCTCTTGACGAAATCTTCAGGAAGATGGACTGGACAAATAAGGGCAATAACATAGATGGCGAACGTTTAAACCATCTTAGATTCGCAGACGACATCGTTCTGATAAGTAATAACCCCTAAGACTTCCAAAGTATGATATCGGACATAGACAACTATTCAAAAAATGTTGGCCTTGCCATGAATAAAAGCAAAATAAAGATCATGGCAAACACACAAACATATTCACGCATTTAACTGGAAGAGGGGGTAGTCTAGAAAATCGATAGCTATATCTACCTAGGACAAAAATAACAACCAAGAAAGATAACTTTCGTGACGAAATAACGAGAAGAATCTCTCTATCCTGGGCTGGCTTCGGAAAACTCAAAGAGACCTTCACATCGGATATACCAATTAGCCTGAAGAGGAAACTTTATAATCAATGTATACTCCCCGTCCTCATATACGGATCGGAGACGTGGTGCTTAAAAAATAAACTTGCGCAATAACTAACCAGAACTCAAAGAGCTCAGGATTACATTTAAGATAAGGATACAATTAAGATAATAAAGGTTTCAGTAATTACGGTCATTGTGAAAAAAGATTAGCTATTTATCCACTTGAGATGTTCAAAATATTGAAAATTTTCTCTAAGAAAGTAACGTCACTCAAAACGACTTATACGCATATTGAAGCTTAATTTGAAATGATCATTAATCACTTGTGCTGAATGAAAAATGTAATAAACCTTCTTTTAATGTAGTAGTATTTGTTTTCATAACATTCAATCAACAGGTATTATTCTGAAAATAATAATTTTTCACACATCAACTTTGCTTCATGCTTTGAAACAAACTTGCATTCAAAGGAAAAAATAAGATCAAATAACGATAACAAGATAAACTTGACATAATTTCTGTGTTTATTTGTCATATCTTTAAATTTTTCAATGGTTTATTGGAAACTAGCTGGTACTATACCAATCAAAACAGACTCGATTCACAATAACTTTATTAAGCAATTTGATTGCAGAGAACATCTGATAACTATTGTATTCTAGGAAAGTATCTTCTATCAAATTATAAAAAACATACTTGTTGACCATGGTCAATTTCATACATTACATAAAGTGAACAAGGAAAATTCTTTAATAATTTAAAAAATTATCAAACAACTTTCCGAAGAAGCTGGTTATACGTATTCAGCAACGCAAAATCTGCATTCACAATCGAACGGTGAATTGTAGAAATTGTGAAGTCACCCTGACTCAAAATCTGCATACAGATGTTTCGATCTTATTAGATCTCATCAGTGCAGCTTATTTGACTCGGAGTGAATTAACAAATTTCTAATTGTTCCCCAATACAAATCGTGGTCAGTAACACTGGCTGGATAACAATCCAGAGCGCCATCCCACTAAAGATATTGGGAACCAACAATTCACCGCTTAGACTGAAAATGCAGAAATTCGTCGCTTAAACACGTACCTCCTGATATGAAGATATCTACTCTACAACAGTGGTGTATATGATTCCAAGGCACACTAACATAGTGATTTAAGATTATTGGGGAACAATTAGAAATTTTTTAATTCAGTCCGAGTCAAATAAGCTGCACTGATGAGATCTAATAAGATCGAAACAGCTGTATGCAGATTTTGAGTCGGGGTGACTTGACAATTTCTATAATTCACCGTTCGATTGTGAATGCAGATTTTGCGTTGCTGAATACGTATAACCAGCTTCCTTGGAAAGTTGTTTGATAATTTTTTAAATTATTAAAGAATTTTCATTGTTCACTTTATGTAATGAAAGTATCTTCACATATTATTTTGATAGGCACTTTTTACAGAATGCTAATTTCCATCCAGGGATACTCCTCATATCATAAATACAGCTTTTATTTAATGGAATGAAAATATCATATATTTCTCTATCTATTGTATTAACTAAGGTCAACAAATATTGCTTTAGTTTTTTTTATTATTTCTCAGACTTCTCGAATCATTAAGTTTTTCATAAAATATAATTTTCCAGGCATCAACATATGTTTATTCAATAAAAATAACTCTGAATCATGGTAGTTTTTATTATGGAAACATATGAGTAGCTTCTTCCTTATCTGATATAGTAAACAACATCAACTGATTAGATTCTATGAAAAAATGTGAAATTGTTCTTTTTGTTAATGAAGAAATTATTTGTACACAACGAGATAAGAAACTATATTTGCAAAATTCATGATGAACTAATTTGTTGCTACTCAAAATATATCATAACACAATAATATTTTTAAATGTATTTTTTTGAAGTGGTGGATTGATCATTCAGTTAGCAGAACTTTAGAACGATGAATCGAAAGCGGTTCCGAGAAACGCTCAAATTGATTTAGACATTAAAATGATATAATTGGTAGGTACTGACTCTGATATACATATTTGTAGTTTTCTGGCCATGATTGCTTTCTTTAAAATAAATACCTAACAAAAATAACGCAAGCAATTATATATATATATATATATATATATATATATATATATATATATATATATATATATATATATATATATATATATATATATATATATATATATATATATATATATATATATATATATATATATATATATATATATAGATATATATATATATATATATATATTCTCGACCGTAACAAATTAACATTCAAGCAATTGTATCGGGAAGCGGTCAGTGTTGATTGAAATCTCAATTATTCTCGATATTTCGCCATTTATTTTATGGCTTCTTCAGGAGAAGCTACAAAGTATAATGTTACAATAAAATATATATAAAGAGATTTTCTTCCATTACTTACAGAGATTATTAACACACATACATTATACTTTGTAGCTTCTCCTGAAGAAGCCATAAAATAAATGGCGAAATATCGAGAATAATTGAGATTTCAATCAACACTGACCGCTTCCCGATACAATTGCTTGAATGTTAATTTGTTACGGTCGAGAATATATCCAATATCATTTATACTAGATGGGTTTTTATCAAGACATCAGTGACACATATGGTCCCAATACTAAAAAGTTAATGAAACAGTTGGCCAATCTTAATAACACCTTAGTAAGATTGAATAATCGGAGATATTTTCTTTTACGCTGCAGATCATCACGTATTGTGCCTAATCATATAACCAATAGTACTAAGAATGTCTTAAGTTTGTTTTCAATTTTCAATTGTGTAACGATGACGAACATGACAACGAAGTTTTTGGCCAAGTTTAACAGTAAAATTCTCTCATTGGAAATAAATTTAACATGTAGGGATATTAACTTGTGTAAAAAGGGAATAACCCTGACAATAAACCAACTTGGTGATAAGATACCAAGAGCTTTAGTAAAGGAGTATTACAGTAGAGTAGAAAAAAATTGCAAATTCAAGTTTGAGAATGTAAAACTGAAACATATTAGCAAATTTGATAAACTGTTGCAGGACAAGAATAAACATAACTTGAAGACTTTATTTCATGACAACTCAAAATGGTTCAAGAACATATCTAGTACAGAGATTCCTCAAGACGTACAAGGTTTTTTATCTCTGGGTCCAAAATTTAGTGTTTCTGGTCCAGGCAAAGACACAAAATTAAAAAACTTTCTGGCCGAGACTGAAAATATAGTTCAGAATATACCTGACCAAAATAGAAATAATTTAAGATGCCAAATAACTAATATTTTAACCAACTATATTCAATCTTCCCATCGCCATACACCTGACTTTATTTACGAACTATATAAAAAAACACAAAAATTTTTAAGAACCAATGAACAAATCCTAATTTTACAAGCGGACAAGGGGGGTTGTACAGTGGCTATGGACAAAAATGAGTATGTCGAAAAAACAAAAAGTTTATTACATGATCAAAATACCTATCAAAGAATAAATAAAGATCCAACACAACCGTTACAACGAAAATTCAATGATATTCTAAAAAATCTAAAGAAAGCTAATGAGATCGATGAATTGGAATATAAAAAATATGTAATATACAACGCAACATGTCCCAAACTTTATTGTCTCCCTAAGATACATAAAATAAATACCCCACTCCGACCCATAGTTAGTTCAATTAATTCTATCACTTACGCCATTTCAAAGTTTCTTAGCAATATCTTAACGGATGCCTTAAGTGAGGAAACCAACTACAACATAAAAGACACGTTTTCGTTTGTTAATTTGATAAGAGGAGTGAAATTACCAGACGGATATGAATTGATTTCATTGGACGCTATTTCATTGTTCACTAATATTTCAAATGATCTCATAATAGATATAATAAAGGTAAAGTGGGAAAAAATAAAACAGTACACAAAAATCTCAAAAAATAATTTTCTTCAACTTTTCTCTTTCATTTTCAACTCAACTTATTTTAGCTTCAATGATGAATATTACAAACAGATATTTGGTACTCCTATGGGTTCTCCATTGAGCCCTATTTTGGCTGTGATTGTTCTTGATCATGTGTTAGACAATGTTACCAGTGGTTTACCTTTTGACGTGCCGTTTATGTATAAATTTGTTGACGACATTATAACTAGTGTACCAACTACACACATAAGAACAATTTTAGATAGCTTCAACTCATTTCATAAAAACATACAATTCACAGTGGAACGTGAGGAAGAAAGCATCCCATTTTTAGACACCAAAGTAATAAGGCAGGATGAGAATATTATCATCCTCGATTGGCATAGAAAGCTGACAGCGTCCGACCGATACATAAATTTCTATTCAAATCATTCAAAACATCAAAAATTGAATACCGTAATGGCCATGAAAAATAGTATCAGTCACATATGTGAAAAAACATTTTTGTAACATAATTTGAAACAACTTTTTGATATCTTCAGTACAATGGATACCCTGGATACATTCTCAGACGCCTCATTTATGATACAAAATTCTACGATAAACCACCAAGTGACAACCCCACCAGCAAAAAATACGTTAAATTGACGAATATAGATGGATTAACAAACAAAATTATCGCACTTTTTAAACAGTACAAAGACATCAGCATAGTGAAACATAATACCTTGACCAATAAAAAACTCTTTTCAAAGTTGAAAGACGTCACTCCACCGCTATTTAAAAGTGATGTCATCTATAAAATAGACTGCTGCAACTGCAATGGATGCTATATAGGTCAAACACAGAAGTGATTGCAAGATAAAAAAAGGATCATGTGCTCTTACAGATCATCATTTGAAAACAGGACATCAGTTTAAATTCGAAGATGTAAAGATTCTAGACGAAAATCATAATTACAAAAATCGTATTTTTCTCGAAATGTACCATATTGTAAAAACACAAAATGCAATAAACTATAAAACGGATACAAATCAACTTAGTGGCATTTACTGTAATATTCTAGATAAAGTTTAACTCCTTGCTGTTTTCGTACGGGGTCATTCGTTTTTCTGTTCTCATCTGTGATAGTCGATGTTTATTATTTTCATTTTTTAATATTTTAATATGTGTGTGTGTTAATAATCTCTGTAAGTAATGGAAGAAAATCTCTTTATATATATTTTATTGTAACATTATACTTTGTAGCTTCTCCTGAAGAAGCCATAAAATAAATGGCGAAATATCGAGAATAATTGAGATATCAATCAACACTGACCGCTTCCCGATACAATTGCTTGAATATATATATATATATATATATATATATATATATATATATATATATATATATATATATATATATATATATATATATATATATATTTATATATATATATATACATACATATATAATATATATATATATATATATATATATATATATATATATATATATATATAAACTATACGTAAATGAGTTGTTACAAATTTCAAATCCCGTAAAATATTTATAGGGAAGCCATTAATGTTTGTAGAGGTGACGATAAATGGTTATCTTCATATGACATACCTAGTTCTTTCAGTATCATGTATTGAAGTGGTTGGATAAGCAGAGAACAATTCCAAAACAGTAGTTTGAAACAAGTTTTGGTTTTATTCTTTCAATATGTGGACGAAATGCTCCAATAATTTTACAATCTTGATGTAAACGATGCATTGTATTTTAATTGGACATTGGAAGATGTGGATATCGTTCAACAAATAATCGAAATGTTCGGCTAATAATTGTGTTACACTAACCGTAAATAATTAACAAATTGAAAATTTTTTATAACTATATCCTGATATTGATATTTTTGATATTCCATAACATACGTTGAACGTTGATATTCTGAGGTACAGATTGGCATCTACAGCGTTCAAAATAAGTGATTGCTTATTAAGAAACAATAAGACGCAACTTTTTTAGATAAAAAAAACAAAGCAAAGTATACTAAAAATGAATTGTTCAATAGATATCCCTTGCATCAGACCAATGCTCTCCAGGACAGCACGGTAAAACATTATTCTTGTTAGGTATTTATTTTTAAGAAAGCAATCATGGCCAGAAACCTACAATTCATTCCTCAATCAATTTGAGCGTTTCTTGGAGGCGCTATAGTTCAAGATTCATCATTGTGAAGCTTTACTCACTAAATGTTCAATCCACCACTTAAAAAAAAATACCCGTAAAAATAATATTTGTGTGATAGTATATTTTGATATTTTGAGTAACAATAGGTTAGGTCATCATATATATATATATATATATATATATATATATATATATATATATATATATATATATATATATATATATATATAATTATATAACAAAATATCAAAATATACTATCACAAAATATTATTTTGAAGTGGTGGATTGAACATTTAGTGAGTAAAGCTTCACAATGATGAATCTTCAACGATAGCGCCTCCAAGAAGCGCTCAAATTGATTAAGGAATGAATTGTAGGTTTCTGGCCATGATTGCTTTCTTCAAAATAAATACCTAACAAGAATAATGTTTTACCATGCTGTCCTGGAGAGCATTAGTCTGATGGAAGGGATATCTATCGAACAAAGTAAACTAAAAACGACTCCGTTTTTAGTATACTTTGCTTTTTTTTTATCTAAAAAAGTTGCGTCTTATTGTTTCTTAATAAGCAATCACTTATTTTCACCGCTGTAGATGCCAATCTGTACCTCAGAATACCAACGTTCTACGAATGTTATGGAATAGCAAAAATATCAATATCAGGATATAGTTATGAAGAATTTTATTTATATATATATCTATATATATATATATATATATATATATATATATATATATATATATATATATATATATATATTCATTCGAATTGTTGTTGCCTGTGATCTATTTTTAATCTTTTGATAATTATTAGCAATAACAGGCTGGTTGAATCTTAAAAAACTCAATTTTATCAAAAAATTGATGCCTCACCACGACATTCGAAATTGAAATTTCTTTGACATTTATTGATTTGAAATAATTGAATAAACAGGGCTGCTTTGAATATGCTATTCAGTCTAATATTTATATTCAAAATTGTAATTATTAGATGGTAAGGGAAACCAAAGAAACCTTTACCTACGTAATGTTTGAAAATAATAATAATAGGGTTCTATTTATCTAACAACAAAGAAATTAGTTATGGGAAAACATTAAAGAAGTGGAGTAGAATTATCGGTATAGTACGCTTATATGGAAGCAGCCGTTGACACGTGTTTCGGACTCTTTGGTCCTCATCAGAACGGCGTAGCTAAGTATTGGATTGAAAATTTGGAGATGAAAATAGTTTAATAAATAAATATATATATATATATATATATATATATATATATATATATATATATATATATATATATATATATATATATATATATATATATATATATATATATATGGCTAACAAATGAAGGACATTTCTAATTAATTCTATAGTTACTCACTTGTGCTATATTGGTCATCAAATTAGGCAGCATTGACATAGGAAACCTCAAAATATTGAACAAAGAAATTGACACAAATGCGGTTGTAGCATCCAGTACATTATTTTCATCTACAAGAATGTATGTAGCGAAAGAAACGAAAGACACCTATAAGAAAAAGAAGGAATTAAATTATGCTTGAGGGTTTTTATCAAAGTTTATTTATTGGGTGAAACATGCCTTACTCTCTATTCTCACAATTCTGTTGAGAACCATAATAGTCAGAAGAGAACTTAAAAATTTAGCTCAATTACGAGAAGCAACTAATTGAATTCTGTTAGGTTAGGATTAAACAATTTAGTATCCACTCAATCGAACAATATATAGGAATATAGTTTTCCATTTTCTTATAAATTAGAATGCATTTATTTTCTTCTTGTCGACAGAATAGATTTAGTTATATATCAATAAGATACAATTCACTTTGTTTTTAACACTATTTAGATTTAGAATGGCCTAACGTATTGCCGTGTTTCAACGAGAGTATTTGAATACTAAATATCCTTTGAATAGAAACCTACTAGGTATATCTATATAAGAAAATGATCAAATTTCAATTATATAACGTGAAAGGTATTTATTTCAGTCTTTGATTAATATTTCCAAATGAAAAAAGGGTTGATTCTCTTATTTGTTTCTTACATTACATAAAGTGAACAAGAAAAATTCTTTAATAATCAAAAAATTATCAAACACCTTTCCAAGGGAGCTGGTTATACGTATTCCGCAACGCACAAGCTGCATTCACAATCGAACGGTGAATTATAGAAATTGTCTCTCGTGAGTATATCCAAAGGTTTCAAATCACTATGTTAGTGTGCCTTGAAATCATATACACTACTGCTATATATATATATATATATATATATATATATATATATATATATATATATATATATATATATATATATATATATATATATATATAAATATATATATATATATATATATATATATATATATATATATATATATCTTATATATAAAATTCTCGTGTCACAATGTTCGTTCCCATACTCCTCCGAAACGGCTTGACCGATTCTCATGAAATTTTGTGAGCATATTGAGTAGGTCTGCGAATCGGCCAACATCTCTTTCTCATCAGCCTAAATGTTAAGGGTAGTCCACCCCTGAATTTTTTATTTTATTTTTTAGATAAAATTTTTTGTTTTTATTTTTTTATGATACAGCATACAAAAATACATACAATCCTAAATTTTCACCCTTCTACGATTAACCCTCATTTTTATTTGTTAAACTCCTTCGAAATGACTCGACCGATTTTCATGAAATTTTGTTTGCATATCGGTTAGGTCTGAGAATCCGACAAAATCTATTTTTCATCCCCCTAAATGTTAAGGGTAGTCCATCCCTTAATTTTTTTCTTTATTTTTCTGACAACATTTTCTGTTATATTTTTTATGATACAGCATTCAAAAATATATACAACCCTAAATTTTCACCCCTCTACGATCAACCCCTATTTAGATAGATAAAAATAATTCATATGGCAGAACAACGTTTGCCAGGTCAGATAGATAGATAGATATGTAGATAGATAGATAGATAGATAGAAAGATAGATAACTATCTAGATATATAGATAGAGATACATTACCAGATAGATGAATATATAGAAAGACAGATAGATAAAAATAATTTTTATGGCAGAAAAACGTTTGCCGGGTTAGATAGATATGTAGATAGATAGATAGAAAGACAGATAACTATCTAGATAGATAGATAGTTAGATAGGTAGATATACATCGGCAGATAGATGAATAGATAGAAAAATAGATAGATAAAAATAATTTATATGGCAGAACAACGTTTGCCGGGTCAGCTAGTATATATATATATATATATATATATATATATATATATATATATATATATATATATATATATATATTTGCGAGTTTACATCATATACACAATATAATAAAGCATATATAATAATTGTACATCACACAGGACGTCTCTCGCATCCCCGTTTCCATTGCTCTTTATCTCTCCAATCTTCTTCTTCCATATTTCTTGCTGTCATGGCCTCTCGTACGCCCTCAATCCAGGATCGACGCGGTCTTCCTCTTTTCCTTCTTTGAGTTGGTCTCCATCTAGGCATTTTTTGTGGCCACCTCTCCTCTTCCATTCTTCGGACATACTCGTACCACATAAGTCTTTTCTCCTCTATATTGTCCATAAATGTTCCTTCTACACCCATCCTTCTTTTTATTTCTGTATTTGAGATTCGGTCCAGTTTAGTTACGTATCCAATACATCATTTCTGTTGCTTTTATTGTCTCCATGTCTCTTTTTGTGATTTCCCATGCTTCACTTCCATACGTTGCTATACTACGTACAATCACGTCATATATCATTTTCTTTGTTTTAGTGGATATGCTCTTTGACCATAGTATCGGATGTAATTGTCTTATTGTTGTTTTTGTCTGCGTCATTCTTTCCTTGATTTCTTTTCCGCTACCTCCGGTGCTTGTAAAGGTTGTTCCTAAATATGTAAATTGCTTTACATGTTTGATTGTATCATCTTCTAGATCTAGATCATGCCCTTCTCCTCCTACTACTATGTATTGTGTTTTTTCTGTGTTGACCTGCAATCCCCATTTAGAATACTCCGTTTTTAACTTTCTAAGCATATAATTCATATCTATACTGTCCTCTGAGAACAGCACGTTTCTGCAGTGACGCTTCCATTGTGTTAGTGCACTTTGCAGATATATCTTAAATAGAGTAGGGGCTAAACAGCACCCTTGTCTCAGGCCCTTTGTTACAGTAAATTTTTTAGATAGCGTTGTTCCTATCTTGATTTGACTTGTAATATCTGTGTATAGATTTCTTACTGCTTCTATATAGGTTACATTTATGTTTGCATTGTTCATTGTGGTCCATACTCTCTGTAAGGGCACACTATCGTATGCTTTGTGTAGGTCGATAAATGCCAGATGTGTTTGCAGGCAACACGCAAGCCTTTTTTCTAAAAGTTGTCGAAGGGTGAAGATATTGTCCGTGCATGACCGTCCGGCTCGAAATCCGCTTTGCTCTTCTTCCTCATTGAGGTTTGCGTTTATTCTTTGACATATTATTTTAGCATACACCCGTCCTATAGAACTTAGTACTGTTATGCCTCTGTAGTTTTTGCAATCGTTTTTATTGCCTTTTTTTTGAATGTTGGAAACATATCCATTTTTCCAGTCTTCTGGTATTGGACCGCCTTGTAATCACATGTTAAACAGCTGCGCCGTTTGTCGATATTTGTTGTGGTGCGTTTTTCAATAGTTCTATTGGGATTCCCCCCGGTCCAGCGGCTTTCCCATTTTTAAACTTCTTTATTGTATTTTGAACTTCTTCTGCTGTTATTAGTTCTAGATGTTCCTGATTTATCGTTTCATTTTCGTCTTCCATATTTTCGATAAATTCTCTTCTATCTTCTTTAAACAGTTTTAGAGTAGAAATCTACATGTCAGGAGGTTCGTGTTTACTCGACGAATTTCTGCATTTCTAAGCGGTGAATCGCTGGTTCCCAATATCTTTGGTGGGAGGGCGCTCTGGGTTGTTATCCAGACATTGTTACCAACCGCGATTTGTATTGGGAAACAATTAGAAATTTGTTGATTCACTAAGAGTCAAATAAGCTGCACTGATGAGATTTAATAAGATCGAAATAGCTGTATGCATATTTTGAGTCGGGGTGACTTGACAATTTCTATAATTCACCGTTCGATTGTGAATGCAGATTTTGCGTTGCGGAATACTTAAAACCAGCTCCCTTGGAAAGTTGTTTGATAATTTTTTAAATTATTAAAGAATTTTTCTGTTCACTTTATGTAATGTTTGAAATTGACCATGGTTGAGAAGTATGTTTTTTATGACTTGATTATTTGTTTCTTCTGATTCAATGAATAAGATACTATCATGAACTTATGGCTATTTACAGGAGTCGATAACAGAAAATGCAAGTCATATCAAAAGTGAACAGGTGTGTTGAATGCAGTGATTTTTGATTTTGAATTACCTTCTCCAATGTTAAAAAACTACAAAAGATTCATAACCCATTTCCAACTTTTTATTTCTGAAAAATTGTAAGAACCTTCAACTGCATTTTCTTAATATTAAAATTATTCAATTTTCACATAGTTTAAAATATCCGACATCCGTTATTTCAATAAAATGACATAATACTTACCAGAAAAGGTGCGCAAGTCCAGATGAAGTTCGATCCAGCATTCATAAATGAGGCCTTCTTTCTCTCGTATAATTCTTTCTCTCTAATTTTCTGAATAGTATCCTCAAAATTAAGTTCCCATGCGTAAAGTTTCAAAATTTTTATTCCAGAAAAAACCTCATTGGTAACTTTGATCCTTTCGTCTTTATATTCCATTTGTTTGATTTGGAATTTTTTTGTCTTATTTACGATGTAGGTGTTTAAGGGAATCAAAATAATAAGTGTCGCTACACCAGATAACACAGAAATTCCCAAAGTTTGCCATAGCAAAATTAAAGATATTATGATTTGAAATGGTGACGACCATATCATGTTAAGATAGGTTAAAAGGTCCAAAAAATTCTGGGTATCGACTGACATCAAGTTAACTATCTCACCTATAGTATTGTCTTTTCGACAGAAGCATGAAATTCTCAGAGATTTTCTGTAAATTGCTGAAATCAAGGCTGTGCGAACCTGCACACCAATTATGAACATTCTGTAGAAATACTGTGATAGGAATAACGTCTGTACGCTCGCAGCTGCATATAATAAGAAAGCGTAGAGAAATCCTTTCCACATTTCTTCATCATTAGTAACAAAGTTTATAAGCAACCTGGAAATTATTTCAAAAATATACTCTGAAAGATTTATACATCTTAAATATTTTAATCCTCACAGAATAAACGGAAAAAATCATTTACTGAATAGAAACGAATTATCTTGGAGGCATTCATGAATTTTACATCAGGAATTATGAAATTCGAGAACCAACAATTGAAGATGAAGTGTTTTTAGTTGATTAATTACAAAAATGCTCAAGGAATAAATATTAAATTTATACTTCAAAAGAGAAGCTTCAGGGAAGATTAAATTGAATTATTCGAAAGATTTGCTTGATTCCAATAATATGCTTGATAAAAATGATATTATCTTTTCGAATTTCTGTAAACCTAGTTACTCATTCAGACTGAATGTATTCGATTACTCATAAAAAAATTAAAAGTTTAAGATTACTATCGTCTGAAATTCTTGTGTTATCTTACTTTCTGTAATTCAACAAAGGTCAGATCAGACATTCAATTTCAAGCACTACTAGTCTTGCTACCAAACTTTTTCGTTATATGTTTATGAATAGTTTTACATCATGTGGAATAGCAATTACATTGTCTTATGTAATTTCCAAAAATTTGTCTTTCCAAAAATTTGAAGTAAACTTACAATAGTATTCCTGGGAATTGCATGAACTCATACAAATAAACGTTTAATACCGATTAATTCATATTATGAAAATTTATCGTTGTGAATGAACATACATTTCAATTACAAAGAAGTTCAAGTAAAATTGAGAGAAAAATAGCTCGAATGAAAATGAACGAAAGACTATATTCTCGAATAAAATTATCCAGAGAGGAAAATTAACATGAATAACTGTATGCTCGATTAACTAATATAAATGCACTTCAGTAGAAATCAACGAAACATGTGTAATACATGAGTTTTTAGCTCTCAAAATTTGAGATACAACACATATATTATATATATATATATATATTATATATATATATATATATATATATATATATATATATATATATATATATATATATATATATATATATATATATATATATATATATATATATATATATATATATATATATAATTATTTATTCGAATTATTGTTGCCTGAGAAGTTTTTCTAATCTCTTGATAATTATTAGCAATAACAGGCTTGTTGAATCTTAAAAAACTCGATTTTATTAAAAAGTTTCGCCACGACATTCGTGGCTTATCAAAACTTTTTTTTTTGAAAAAAGTTTTGATAAAGCCACGAATATCGTGGCGAAACGATTTAATAAAATCGAGTTTTCTAAGATTTAACAAGCCTGTTATTGCTAATAATTATCAATAGATTATATATATATAGTTTTTTTTTTTTTTTTTTTTTTTTTTTTTTTTTAGTAGTAGTAGTATTTATTAATCACCAAATTACATGAATTTACAAAAACATACAATAGAAAAAAGAAAGAAATGAGCGACTAATATAGGTAGTAGGGAAGGTTTCTCATACCGAGTCTTATTAAGTGATATTTTTCAGCGGAAACATTGGCGCTGATGATTCACTTAAGTTTTTGGAAAACTTGTCTGTTAATTAAACATCAACGCCAAAATTATTTCCTTTGAATATGGTCAAGATATAATGTGCTTTGAGATACTCGGGCAGACAATATAATGCCTATACTTCAAAATAGAGTTAACAATATCAATAGTAGTGAATAATATTCCAAGTACACTACAAAAAAGACATAACAAATATAAATCACATATAAATTCAAAAGTATAAAATCTCCCAACATGCAGGTAATGTAAAAATTGTAAAACATAAAAACTTGAATATGTAAACGTATAAAAAAATATCAAATGTTACAATATAAAATACAAAATACAAACTCGTGCCAAATTCAAAGCATTCAATGTGTTAGGTGGGGATGTAAAAAACAATGTGAAAATTAAGAAATTAATTCAGTGAAATTTGTTCACAGTAATGTTATATTCTCATCTTTGAGCCACCTGATCACTGAAATCTTGAATAACCTAAACACGTATTCCGTTTTTATATGATCTGGAGCAAAATTAAACAATTTGGGTCCAATATATGCAATTGATCTCTGTCCAATAACTTTGTTCATTTTCGGTATATCTAGGCTACTCGCTTTTAGTCGGGTTTCATGTCCATGTTGTAGACTTTTGAACTTATTTCTGTTGTGAAATATAAATATTAATAGTTGCTTAAAGTAAAGATATCTCAAACTCATCAGTTCACAATATCGGAATATTTGTGCCGATGGGAAACGAAAATTTAAATTATAGATAATTTTGGGAAATCGTTTCTGTAGTACCATAAGCGGTTGTACAGTTGTACTATAGACCCCACCCCATCCCAGATTTCCATACATCATATATATATATATATATATATATATATATACATATATATATATATATATATATATATATATATATATATATATATATACATATACAAATATAAAAACATATACATATACATATATATATATATATATATATATATATATATATATATATATATATATATATATATATATATATATGTATATGTATATGTTTTTATATTTGTATTTGTTAAAATACATAAACATATAAATGAGTAAATAAATTGTCTCACCGTAATACAGCTGGACTAACGAATGTTAGAGAATCTTGTATTATTTTTAGGAAAGCTCCCATCAGGTTTGTCATACCAAAAGACTTAACTAGAGCAGGTAGAACTGATGCAGGTTTTTCGCTGAAATGATTTTTGTCGTTTTACTCATCATCATTCATGCAAAACTTTTATTTATACTCATTCCCTTTCACTCTTAGCTCCGAATTGTCTACATATTACAGACATGTGAATTAGTTGCTAAAGATTAATAAATATAAAACAAATTTGAAAGAATATAGACAATTTACTCTCAGACGCTCTTTAAATTTTGTATAGAAATTAAAAAGACCACAAAATAATCGAAACGTCAATAAACAACATGTATAAAACTTAAATTGTAGGTATTAATTAATGTGGCCAAGTAATATACCTATATATATATATATATATATATATATATATATATATATATATATATATATATATATATATATATATATATATATATATATATATATACCGGGTCAAAGAGAAATTGACCAAATAAAATGTATCTAGCTTAGGTGAAAAAATGCTAAGATACTAGACCATTGAAAGTTTTTTTGGAAGAGACGTCGCAGGCAACTTATACAATTATAATAATAATATGATAAAATTTCGAAGGGAATTTTCAACCAAGAAAAAAGGCAAATATTCTTATTAAGTTGCAAAGCTGAAAATTGACATCCAACAATATAGAATGAATCATATCGAATGAACAATCTTATTTTTACTCTATCATATATACCTATCACTGAAAAATCAACATCACTTATAACATTAGATGAAGGTAATATAAGATAATAATAAGAAAAAAGATATGGAAAAAATTCAAATCTCAATGAGACCAAAGAACAAAAAACCTATAAACTATATATGCAGGTCACATATCAAAAAACTGGGTAAAAAACTTAAACAATCAAGAAATCTCTGATTATGAGTTAGACCTTTTCAGTTTAAAATATATAAATATATAGGTATACTTGACAAATATTGTTCGGGCTATTAATCCATAATCAATAGTTTTGTAACTCTTGATGATGGGTTAATAGTTCGAAACATATATGTCAAGTCCATATACCAATCTTAGTTGAATCAGTGTTTTACTGTAGTTGATTTACAATATTGAGCTAATTATCTTATTGTATTCTAAATATCTCTTTTTTGAAAGACTCTTTTGATAACATATTTATATATAATTTTTAATAAAGTTTGTCTAAATATTAAAGTACACTTATTATAAAGTAGAACATTATTATGAAAATGAATATAATAATATTACAAAACACGTTTGATTTAAACGATTTTTTCAATTAAATTTATGACGCGGCATTTCACCTCTTGTTGGCTTCATCAGATAGTTTGTGGTGAAACGCCGCGTCATAGGGCCAATTATAGGAATCGTTAAAATTAAAAATGTGTCTAATAATATTATTCTGGATTTTAATCACGTAATGGCTTTCTCAATAAGAAGAAACAATACAGTAAGTTTATAACTTTTTGATTGATTTAAGTTATTACTGTTATAATACGAATTCGACATATATATTTCGGGATACTGTCCCATTTTTACGAGGATCACTACTCAGTAGTAATGAAAGTTAACTTACTTTCCGCATTTCTTCTGAGAATTTTTCCAATGTTTGTCAAAGAGTGGAACAACATTTCTGGTCATATCTTCTAATCTCAGGTCCCACAAGTCCGAGATTTCTAGAAGATTTTTATAACCTTGCCAAGCTAACGGCGTAAACCAAGAAAATAAAATTCGGGATAAAAAGCTGCTTCCTTCTTCGGGACAACACTTCTGAAATTAAATAAATGCAACTCTGATTAAGGAATTGTGAACAATTTTTGAGTAAGATAACTGTACGTTAGAGCCATTTGATTGTTTCAAACTATCAATACAATTGTCTTCCATCATCAGATGTGATCTTCTGAACTATAAAGCTCCTTGATTGAAAATATTAATAATAATAGTTTTTCTGAGGAGCAATAAGGGAGTGAAGTATGTATATATATATATCAGGGGCGGCTAGTCAAAGGAGGCTAAGGAGGCTAAGCCTCCTCAATAATATTCCGTGTATCACTAATATATAAATTATATTGAATAGTCAGCATTCAGCATATTCATATTAATCAAATTCATATTATTTTATGCACCTACCTTCCTTTCAACCTACATTATATAATATAATTTATTAATTAAGATAGAAGGTATTTACATTTACTGCATTTCATTCATTTCAAGATTTGTGGCAACGCTGTGGAAGGCTTAGAAAGGTATATTCTCAACGTTCATTATGCCTGCCACAGAAAAGCAAACAATGGTGCAAATACTCCGAATGAATACTTCATTGCAATAGAAAAGCAAAACACATGTAAATGGCAACACCGATAAATTCCAGTCTCATACAATGTCGACCAATCACAACTATAGAATTTCGCGTGACATCGAGTGAATTCGTTGATTGAATCGTAGTGTGATCGTAATTCGTAGTGTCTAATGGCCACCGAAAACAGCTCGCGTATTGTTTTAAAATGAGTTTGATTACTGAAGTTAATTTCAAAAATTTTAATGGTGACTTAGTGGAATATTTGTTATCCCATAACTTTAGTGCACTAAGTTATGAGGATAAAGTTTTGATAAAAACGTTGCGACCTACCCCTGAATTAAACAATTTGGTGCAGTGTAGCAGAAAACAAAACCGCGGTTTTAATACAAAGAATTATGAGAGACATCCTTGCCTAACCGGATCACAGGTAAAAAATAAATTTTTTTGTTGGCAGTGTTTACTTTTTAATAGTGAAAATGTCTCTGTTTGGGGCCGCTTAGGATTTGAGGATTTAATTCTATACCTAGTTGAAAGTGAGGAATTTTTCACCGATAAAGTAACTTTAAATACAGCACGCGAATTAATATCTTACTTACAAGATAAGGAATTTATATATTTTTTAAACATCTTTAAATTAATTTTTGAACAAACAGAAATAGTTTTTCAAATCTTACAGCACAAGTTTTCAGATGTAATTTACTCACGAAATCGGCTCAAGTTTCTTTTGGAGAAAATTTCAGAATTTCGTGCAGAAGTTTATTTTAAAAAACTATTTTCTGTATTTCAAACTACTGATGATACGACTCAATTTAGCCCAAAACGAAAGAAATTCAGTTACGCAGATATGGAGCTTCACTATAAGCAAATATTTTGTGAAATTTTGGATACTATTAGGGGTCAAATAGAAATAAGGTTCTCTGATTTGAAAGAACTACATTTTTTCGACTTACTCAATAAAAATTTGTTTACCGGATTTTCGGCTAATTTTCCAGATAAGCTTTTGGAAAATTTATGTCAAAAATACACTTTTTTTGATAAGGTGGCCATAAAAAGTGAACTGTGTGTTGTCTATAATGACAATGAAATTTTGGGGCAAAATGAAAAAAGTGAGGACTATCAAATACTTTTTGATAATGATTTGAATCAAGATTTACACCAAGTTTATAAACTCTTATGTCTAATTGTTTCTATCCCGGTTACATCGGCTTCCGTAGAGCGCTCGTTTTCCACTCTTAAGAGAATTAAAACTTATTTACGAAATTCAATGAGCCAGGATCGTTTGAAAAATATTAGTTTGTTGTCTATTGAAAAGGAATTGGTGAAGCTTTTGGCGAAAGACAAAAAATTTTATGAGGATATTATAGATCATTTTGCTAACGATAAAGATGGCAGAATCCCGCTAATCTTCAAAAATATATAATAACTTTTTATTTGCTCTCACCAGCTGTTAACAAATTTGTTAAGTAGGTAGGTAGGTACCTATTTTGTGAAAGAAAAAAAAATTTGATGAATAGATGAATTGATTAATTGGCTGAGAAGAGTTTTTGTGAATATTGTAAATAGGAGTTGTAGGTCTCAAGGTAGACACTCGAAAGTGAAAACAAATTAATAGCTTAGGGTGCTTGTTTTACTTTGACTTTCTTTAAATTATAAGGCGGTTGACCTTGAAATCCTAAAAATTTTCGCCTATGGTGTATTTTTTAACACCTCTTGTAGCCTCCTCAAACCAAAACCTCACGAGCCGCCACTGATGACCGTCAACCGTAATACAGCTCACAATATATATATATATATATATATATATATATATATATATATATATATATATATATATATATATACAGAGTTGCGATAAAGTATGGAACCAAGTAAATATTTTTCGAACGAAAAGGAGAATATTTATGAAATTTTGCAGGTAAGTCCAATGGCGCAAAATGCATCTGATGTATGATTTTTTTTTGATAATATACTTCCGGTTGTACCGGAAATAGACCCTAAGTCGCTTATTTTAAATGGGATACCCTATACATTATTACATTTTTGGATTTTACTTAAGATTCTAGACAGATTCTATGCATCATGTCCTATACCTAAGTCTAAGCGTTTTTGACATATTTAGGTTTTTATGTCAAAAACGACGATTGCAAGCCCTAATATAATTATCAATTGTTCCTATAAGGAAGCCTTTTTTACTTACTTTGGATTAGATTCCTTGTTGAAAAAGATATTTACTAGGTTCCATATTTTATCGCAACCCTGTATATATATATATATATATATATATATATATATATATATATATATATATATATATATATATATATATATATATATATATATATATATATATTGTGAGCTGTATTACGGTTGACGGTCATTCCAATCTTCCTGCCTAAAGCCTCGTGCTTGCTTATTGCACATCATGATACCAGCTGCTCGGTGGTCTCCTTCGTTTTCTTCTCTCTGGAGGCTGCCAGTCTCAGATCTTTTTTGGCCATCTTCTTTCTGGCATACGCTTTACATGCCCAAATCAGATAAGGCGCTTCATTTCGATGGCGTCTACTATGTTCCCTTGTGCTTTCATTTAAGATATGTTGCAATCTTGAACCTCCTTCAGAAATTCATTTCCATGGTACATAGTCGTGATCTGTTTCTCTTGTTTAGCTTCCACACTTCACATCCATATGTTGCGATGCTTTCAATTATTGTTTTTTTGATGGTTTTCTTATTCTTCTTAGATATTTTTCGGCTCCATAGCACTGGGTTTAGTTGGTGGATTGCTCGTCAACCTTGGTTTATTTAGTTCTTTATATCTGAGTCACTTTTTGCCGTTTCTGTGATACCTGAAGTTTCTACAATTTCAAATCTTGTTATTTTTTAAGGATAAGGTATTTCCCCTGTTCTCCTATGACTTAGCACTCTGCTTTTTGTAGGTTTATCTATAGCCCTCATTTATATTATTCTTCTTTCAGCTTTCGTATTATGTATGAAAGTCATCTTCATCTTCATTTGGTCATCCGCAAATAATATAGTGTATAGCGGATTATCTCCTACTCGTATGCCCATGTTGGTGCATGTGCGCCTCCAATAATAAAGGGCGATTTCAAGGTATATTTTAAAGAGTGTAGGAGCAAGAGAGCAGCCCTGTCGTAGGCCCTTCGTTACTCTGAAGTCCATACATATTTCTTTCCCTAATTTGACAGAACTAGTGCAATCTTCGTATAACTTTCTAACACCATTAATATAGGCCTTGTTGATACCTAGTGATTTGATACTACTCCATAGCTTACCTAAGGGAACAGTATCATATGCCTTCTGGAGCTCAATAAACGTCAGGTGTACTGTTCTCCCTCGTCCGATTCATTTTTCGATAAGCGTCTTCAAAGTAAAAATAGCGTCTGCACATGATCTTCCTTCCCTAAATCAATTTTGTTCTTCTGACTCCTGTATTTCTTCTTCAAGTCTTCGCTTTATTTCTCGTCCATATAGTCTGGATAACGAACTGATTACACTGATCCCGCGGTAATTTCTACATTCCTGTCTGTTTCCTTTCTTAAATATTGTTGTTATGTATGCCTTTTTCCAGTCTGCTGGAACGTCTTCGCCTGTTAAGCATTTATTAAAGATAGACGTTATGATTTCTACCAGTACTATTGGGCCTGCCTTTATTAGCTCGATTATAATTCTGCCGGGGCCCGAAGATTTTCCACTTTTTATATCTTTTAGGGCCACCTTTACTTCCCTGATGCTTATTTCTGTGGGTCTCTCTTGTATAATATATTCTGGGTCGTCAATATTTGTTATGTTTTCGTTTAGAAACTCCTGTCTTGATTCAGTTAGGAGTGTCTTGTAGTAGTCCCTCCATATGTCAATGTTTATTAGGTTCAGTCCGCTTTTATCTTTGTTGTGTGTTCTTAGACTTTTCAGTATTTTCCATGCCTTATTTACTCTTGTATTACCCGTACGTTTATTGATTTCTGCACAGGCATTTTCCCATTGTTGGTTTTTGGCGTCATTTACGACTCTTTGAACTTCCATCCAGCACCTGTGATAAACGTCTTTATCTTCTTATTTTTTTGATATCCATTTCTTATACATCTCCTTCTTTTCTGTCACTATTTCTTCTATTTCAATCGTCCACCAGGAGGGTATGTTTTCCCTATTCTTGGATTTCTCTGCAGGGAGTGAAATATGAGCTATATTATATTTAGACAGACACAATAAGAGGAACGAAGTCAGTGGCGGCTCGTGAGGTTTTTGTTTGAGGAGGCTACAAGAGGTGTTCAAAAATACACCATAGGCGAAAATTTTTAGGATTTCAAGGTCAACCGCCTTATAATTTAAAGAAAATCAAAGTGAAACAAGCACCCTAAGCTATTAATTTGTTTTCACTTTCGAGTGTCTACCTTGAGACCTACAACTCCTATTTACAATATTCACAAAAACCCTTCTCAGCCAATTAATTCAAATTCTGCGATCTTTAACGTTAGCAAAATGATCTATAATATCCTCATAAAATTTTTTGTCTTTCGCCAAAAGTTTTACCAATTCCTTTTCAATAGACAACAAACTAATATTTTTCAAACGATCCTGGCTCATTGAATTTCGTAAATAAGTTTTAATTCTCTTAAGAGTGGAAAACGAGCGCTCTACGGAAGCCGATGTCACCGGGATAGAAACAATTAGACATAAGAGTTTATAAACTTGGGGTAAATCTTGATTCAAATCATTATCAAAAAGGTATTTAATAGTCCTCACATGATTTTCATTTTGCCCCAAAATTTCATTGTCATTATAAACAACACACAGTTCACTTTTTATGGCCACCTTATCAAAAAAAGTGTATTTGCGACATAAATTTTCCAAAAGGTTATCTATAAAATTAGCCGAAAATCCGGTTAGCAAATTTTTATTGAGTAAGTCGAAGAAATGCAGTTCTTTCAAATCAGAGAACCTTATTTCTATTTGACCCCTAATAGTATCCAAAATTTCATAAAATATTTGCTTATAGTGAAGCTCCATATCCGCGTAACTGAATTTCTTTCGTTTTGGGCTAAATTGAGTCGTATCATCAGTAGTTTGAAATACAGAAAATAGTTTTTTAAAATAAACTTTTGCACAAAATTCTGAAATTTTTTCCAAAAGAAACTTGAGCCGATTTCGTGAGTAAATTACATCTGAAAACTTGTGCTGTAAGATTTGAAAAACTATTTCTGTTTGTTCAAAAATTAATTTAAAGATGTTTTAAAAATATATAAATTCCTTATCTTGTAAGTGAGATATTAATCCACGTGCTGTATTTAAAGTTACTTTATCGGTGAAAAATTCCTCACTTTCAACTAGGTATAGAATTAAATCCTCAAATCCTAAGCGGCCCCCAACAGAGACATTTTCACTAGTAAAAAGTAAACACTGCCAACAAAATAATTTATTTTTTACCTGTGATCCGGTTAGGCAAGGATGTCTCTCATAATTCCTTGTATTAAAACCGCGGTTTTTTTGTCTGTTACGCTGCACCAAATTGTTCAATTCAGGGGTAGGTCGAAATGTTTTTATCAAAACTTTATCCTCACAACTTTGTGCACTAAAGTTATGGGATAACAAATATTCCACTAAGTCACCATTGAAATTTTTGAAATTAACTTCAGTAACCAAACTCATTTTAAAACAATACGCGAGCAATATAAGTAAACACGCTGCTGTTTTCGGCCATTAGTAACTACGATCACACTACGATTCAATTAATGCTTTTCAACGAATTCACTCGATGTCACGCGAAATTCTATAGTTGTGATTGGTCGACATTGTATGAGACTGGGTTCCTATCGGTGTTGCCATTTACATGTGTTTTGCTTTTCTATTGCAATGAAGTATTCATTCGGAGTATTTGCACCGTTGTCTGCTTGAAATGAATGAAATGCAGTAAATGTAAGTACCTTCTATCTTAATTAATAAATTATATTATATAATGTAGGTTGAAAGGAAGGTAGGTGCATAAAATAATATGATTTTGATTAATATGAATATGCTGAATGCTGACTATTCAATATAATTTAGTGATACACGGAATATTATTGAGGAGGCTTAGCCTCCTTAGCCTCCTTTGACTAGCCGCCCCTGCGAAGTATATACATTGCCTTCATCCCTCAGAAAAAGTCATTGAATAGCGTTTCACATTCTTGGAATATCTTTGTGTTGTGTCAGTATAATATCCATGTAACAATGTTTTTAAGTAGCTGAAGTATTTCTTCTTTGATAGGTGTTCCTAATTGGGAAGATAATTGTAAGAAACAAGAGGAGTCTGAGAATCTCATAGGAAACTATGGTTTCGGCAATCGAATCGAAAGAGGAGAAACACTCTTGAACTTTATGGGTGAACACAACTTAAATATGATGAACTCATTCTTCAAAGAACCTACATCTCGAAAATGGACCTGGATTAGCCCTAATAAAACAACAAAAAACGAAATTGATTACATTCTATGCTCTAAAACACATATAATACATGATGTTACGGTGCTGAACTCATTCGACGTAGGAAGCGACCACCGATTGGTTCGAACAAAAGTTGTTATTGACAAGAAGCAACAAAGAAAATACATTCATCAACATAAAAATACTCGAATATCGTATAACCAACTCGAAGAAATTGGACAACAATTTAAAACAGCGGTAGAGAGAAGAATGGATCTCCCCGAAGTGGATCACTTACTCGAGATCAACAGTTTGAATGATGAAATACAAAGAACACTGAAAGACAGCATTCAGGAAGTAAATAAGAATAGACCAAATCCAAAGGAGAAAATCGATGAAAATATCAAGCGACTGCTGGAAAAACGAAGGCAGCTGAATAAAGAAATGAAAAAGGGTACAATAGAGTATGTGGAACTGAACAAACTAATTAAAAAACAACTAAGGGATAATAAACGAGAGAAGGAGGACCAACTAATTAATAAACGAAACCATATATAAAAATAATGGCATGAAATGCTTAAGACCAAATCTGGGGAAAAAACAAATTTTCTCCCTAACTGACAGTAAAGGTAATGTTACCACGAACTGGTGTAGAATATTGAAAATCGTTGAGGAATATTACTCAGACCTATACGAATCCAAAGTACAGGATCAAGAAGATGATCAAACGAAGAAGGTGAAAGTGAGAAACGTCGGATCTGAAGAATTACCGGAAGTAACTGAGGAAGAAGTGATAAAAGCCCTAAAGAAGATGAAACGAAACAAAGCACCTGGAGAGGATGATATTACAACCGACATGATGATCGAAGGAGGCGGTAAACTACTAAAACTGATAACGACCTTAATGAATGAATGTCTCCAACAAGGTAAAATCCCGGATACCTGGAAGAATGCTAAAATTATACTTCTTCATAAAAAAGGAGATAAGACTCAACTGATGAACTACCGTCCCATAACTCTTCTATCGCATCTGTTTAAATTACTAACAAAAATAATTACTACACGTCTAACGCAAAAATTGGATGAGTATCAGTCAACGGAACAGGCAGGTTTTAGAAGGGGTTACTCAAATGCGGATCACTTGCTTACTATGAAACTCTTGATTGAGAAGTGCAATGAATACCACTTCCCTTTGAATTTGGCCTTTATAGACTATGAAAAGGCTTTCGACACGGTTGAACATTAGGCAGTTCAAAGAGCACTGCGAAATTGCAGGATCGATAGTAGATATTCACAACTAATACAAGAAATTACCAACGAAGCAACAGCAATATACTACTTAAATACTAAAACCAATCAGGTCCCACTGAAAAGAAGAGTTAGACAAGGAGATACTCTATCACCTAAACTGTTTACATTAGCTTTGGAAGACGTGTTTAGAAAACTGGATTGGTCAGAACGTGGCATTAATTTGAATGGTCAATACTTGAGCCACCTACGTTATGCAGATGACATAATCATAATGGCAAAAGATCCTACAGAACTTGAGAACATGATAAATTAACTAAATGAAGAGTCTCTAAAAATTGGACTGAAGATGAACATCAGTAAAACCAAAGTAGTGCTTATGGAGGAAGGCATAATCCAGGTGGGAAACCAGAAATTGGGGAGAGTGGAGGAACACATATATCTGGGTCAAAAAATTGTAATTGGAAGAGAAAATCAAACAGTGGAGATACAAAGGAGAATACAACAGTCCTGGGCGGCGTTTGGCAAACTGAGTTATATACTCAAAAACAAAAAAATAACGTTAAAGAACAAGAGGAAAGTATATGATATGTGCATTCTGCCAATAATGTGCTACGGAGCGGAAAATTGGACAATGACATCAAGAAATCTGAATAAGCTCAGAGTAACGCAGCGTGCAATGGAGCGAGCAATGTTGGGAATAACTTTAAACGACCGAAAAACAAATGAATGGATTAGACAAACAACCAAAATAACTGATGAAGTCGAAAGGGCGGCGAAGTTGAAGTGGTCCTATGGTGGACATGTGGCAAGAGATAGTGCTAATAAAAAATTTTAACCTGGCATAAAAAAATTTTAACCTGGCGACCCTATACATTCAAGAGGCCTAGAGGACGGCCACCAATGCGGTGGTACGATGATATAAAACTGACAGCAGGACTACATTGGATGAGGAGAGCCGCAAACAGAATAAGGTGGAAATCAGAATTGGAAGAGGCGTATATCCGTAGGTGGAGTGAAGAACGCTATTAAAGAAGAAGAAGAGAAGGTGTTCCTAATAGAATCACAAATTTTCTTGTCTGTAAATCAGCATTCGAGATTTCGTGTCTATTCGATTTTGGCTAATTATTTTCTTTTCTCTCATTTGAGTTATTTGAAACTCCTTTAGATTTTTCCTCGTTTCGAATCAATTATTTGAATAGTTATCACTGATGACTTTTATACAGTGCAATATGTAATTTTCGGAAAAAATACGATAAAAAGAAATAATATTTACTGAGATAGAAAAATTTTTGCGTTAACTATGATAGATAAAAGCATGGAAAATTCCCTTGATTAATAAAAAAAAACAGATTTTCCGTGAAATTATCATCGATTGAAGCAATCAATTATTTTTTTGATATCAATTCAATCATAATTATTGTATTTGGAAAAATAATTTCCTTGGTAGAAAACAAGTAGCGGATATTATTGATATCATTGATTTTAGTAATCTAGTGTATCATAGATTCTAATGAAACAATTTAGATTGTCGTCCTAGAATAAATTGCTTTTACTACTAGGTACAGTAGGTGTACTATTGTTTGTCAGCAAAGTAATGATCAGCCAGGTTGATATTTCATACACGAGTGTAGCGATGCTTTTTTAACAGCTTAGGCAGTCGATTTGCTAAGCTGTTGATTTGAACATATAATAACATAATATATTGAATTGAATTGGCATTTACTTGTAGAAAGTTCATATTCATAACTAAACTATGGTATCACAAAACAATCTATTTATACGAAAATTGAATACAACATAGGGGTTACTCGAGAAACTAAATAACAATAAGCAATTCATTCAGAGCTATTAGTCGGTACATTGAACAGATTAAGGAGAGGAGAAGGGTTTACTTCAATCTGGTCGTTAACTAAGTTTCCGGAATTTTTATATTTATTGATGTATAGAGATTCCCAACAGTTGGTTTTATGGAGACTATTTTTTAATTGTAATATATTATAATTGCGATTGAAGGTATGGGTTTGTCTAGGAACCCCTCTGTTATATTCAATTTTCGTATAAATAGATTGTTTTGTAATACCATAGTTTAGTACGTGATGAATTCAATGTTATGACGAAACGCGTTTACTCAATAGATTTTTATTCCAACCTGTGAAAAGTTAGTTTTTTTGTTACTTCATAATGTTATGAATAACATATAGATTTTATATCAGATTACTTGACCTTTATTCAATAAAACTTACCTGTAATCTCTTATAGTCGTAAGTAGAAGGAGGATAATCTGCGAAACAGTTCATAATGAACATAGAAAATGTCAATAAGTATTGAAATATATAGGCCCTTCCGAAAGTATCGGCCTCGTTCCATTTGTAGATAACTGAATACACTTTTATTGCGCCACAAAATGTACAGAAAAACCAGAATATGAATAAAATACCAGATGTCCTAAAACCCATTCTTCTATTCAATTCTATGTGCAATGCTACCAGCAACTAGAAAAATATAAATTAAAAACTTCGTATGTTTAAGGCGAATTCAAAAGATTTCAGTACATAATAACAATAACATGAAAAACTTTCGATATGAAATAATTTCTATAGTGGAGAATTATGAGTTTTTAATCCGGTTCACATAATTAAAAAATTTCTTTCTATCCTTATAGAAAGTACTCAGTTTCGTCCCTCACACCAGGAAGGAAAGTCATATTTCCCTCCCTAGGAAGGTAAACTACTTTTCCTCCCTCTCATTTCAAATATGTTATAAGTGATTTAACTAGTGAATATATTATATCAACTTATCAACATAATTAATCCTGAAATTTAGATAAACATGAACACGTGTAATTAATTATATAGCATTATATTAATAAATTCGTTTAATGATAGTTATTTCTAAACTAGTTTATTAATGACAGCGATTAATGGTCGACCTCATCATGAATTGAGTATAAATTCTTGACTGGAATAAATTTTTGTTTTGCATAACATTTGACACATTTCTATGTTCATTTCGATATATTTATATTTATGCTCCCGACGGAACAATTTGAGAAATTCATAGATGGAATATTAGGCATGTGACATTCTGAATAGTTCACATTACCTACAATATCCGATAAGGAATATGTTGAATTAGTGGAAGCTGAAGTGTTAATGTCTTTCGAACGGTTATTGCATAAAAATTTTTCCGGTTTCTACTTTATTTTGTTTAGAGTTAAATTTTTCGATTTGAATTATGACTTCCTTTTCTCTGTGGAATAACAGTACAGACACAGAATAATTCAACTATTCCGTGCTGAATACTTCTGTGTTTGGTTGCCCATGACAATCATACATTAAAATAGGACAAACTGTACATTAAAATGGGTCATTAATGATCAATTTCGTGTACGTTAAAGTAAGCTTTTATTTAGAGGTCGACGGAAAACAATATTAGTGTACCTATTCAATTATGTCCTTAAATTCGTTATTTGTGATGTAAGTAAAGTTTCAAAAAAGGTTCAATTTAGAGTAGAAGGAAAATCCTATGCATTACACGGGAGTAAAGTGTCTTTTCCTCCCTTGGAGTAAAGTACATCCTACGGGAGGAAAAGTGACACTTTCCTCCCTAGTAAAGCAAATAGCTATTTCCGGAAGGAATTATCCGATCGCAATACTTTGTTCTATTGAAAGAGTTTCAGGATAACAAATTCATTAATATTATTTCAAGAGGAAAGTTGACTAAAAGATAAACATTTTGAAGTGGTTTTTCATCTAGGCATCAAAGCAAGATAATTAAAAAACAGTTAATGTGTTCATATAAGATCTGAAGAAGATATTGGATATACTTACGAAAGTTATCAGCTCCGTGATTGGCACTATCACATCAACGTTCCTTATAATAAGATCATTATTATACCTGTGAATTATCTGCCACACTGCTCTTGCAATAATAAATATACAAATAGTTGCTACAAGAAAGAACTTTGTTGCGTTCAACCAATTCAGCGATATTTTTCTTTTTCTACTATTAATATAGTAATAAATTTCCACGCTCGAAAATATCCACAAGTATATACAAGGTATCCATACTAAAACAGTTTTTTCGAAGCAGGATGTAAGTTCAGGATATGAGGTGTTCCATGTCAAAGTTGTATTCTACAATAAAAAAACAAATAATCAAATCAATCAAATCAAAATATGCTTAAGTTAAGCGAAAATATAGGAGCTAAACAATAAAAACACATCAACACATTTCCATACAAAGTATATACAAAATTTATATTATCAACTAACAATACAACCGAAATCTTTTTAATTTTTTTAAATCGAAATTTATTATCCTTATGATGCATGGAATAAACTTTAATAGTTAATAGTTAATAATAGTCCCAAATCTATGATTTAGGCCAAGCTACAGAGAATTTTTCATGTAAAAAGTGTTAGAAGAAAACCAGCTCCGCCATTGTTCGTAAAATAGTTCCACATGATATAGTGATATGTTTTTTACTCGACTTTATTATTTATGTCTTCGTTATTAACAATTTTATGCAAAAAATCGCTATCAAAGTAATCGTGATGATGTTATAAGACTTATTGTAGGAAATGAAAAGACGAAAAAAATGAGAGGTCGGTCGACTCGATCAGACCCTTAGTCTAAGGGAAAATTGGAAAAAACCGTCCAAAATGCAGTTTTTTCAAAAGATCATCACTCGGTTATTTTTTGAGTTATAGCGTAGATCCTCCGGTTAGTATTATTTATCAATATAAACTTTATTTGTGCGAAGAGCAGGAACTGTCCGATGCATAGTTTTTGATCTGTGGCCATTTGATTATGTTGCTATGCAATTTTCAAGCAGACCTGAATGCGAAAGATATGGTCTGATTTCAATTTACTAAAAAGATTTTGAAAGTAGAATTCTCATAGTTCAGAACGTTCATCTTGGTTCTCCATAAAAACGCTGAGAAATATGTTAAAAATAAAGCTGAACATGACGGAAAACGGCCGAGCGCGTAAGAGTAGTTGAAGAGTGGGGGTAGAGCAGCAGGCAAGGAGAAGTATGACATTCGAAAGCGTCGGCATTTTGAACGTGACAGTAATTTCTAAACGTTGTCAGATAATAATTGTAAACCCCCACTCTTCAACTACTCTCACGCGCTCGGCCGTTTTTCGTCATGTTCAGCTTTATTTTTAACATATTTCTCAGCGTTTTCATGAAAAACCAAGATGAACGTTTTGAACTATGAGAATTCTACTTTCAAAATATTTTTAGTAAATTGAAATCGGACCATACCTGTCGCATTCAGGTCTGCTGGAAAATTGCATAGTAACATAATCAAATGGCCTCAGATCAAAAACTATGCATCGGACAGTTCCTGATCTTCGCACAGATGAAGTTCATATCAATAGCTAATACAGGCCGGAGGATCTACGCTACAACTCAAAAAATAACCGAGTTATGAACTTTTTAAAAAACTGCATTTTGGCCGGTTTTCTCCAATTTTCCCTTAGACTGAGGGTCTGATTGAGTCGTCCAACCTCTCATTTTTTTCGTCTTTTCATTTTCTACAATAAGTCTATTGCGATTTTTCGCATGAAATTGTTAATAACAAAGATATAAATAATAAAGTCGAGTGAAAAACATATCACTATATCATGTGGAACTATTTGACAAACAATGGCGGAGCTGGTTTTCTTCTAACACTCTTTGCACAAAATGCTCACTCTAAATCTCTGTAGCTTGGCCTAATTGGGAAGCAGCTTAACTGACGCGTGTTCAGTTATTTTAGAATGCCAGAATTTTTCATAAAGTAATAAATGAATCGAGTTCATGGAACTTGCTAAACATCAAGAAATATTCTTCTGAATTCTGGTTGAATAGCAGTTCAACAAGACCTAAATTTGCATTTACTACGTTTAATATCACAAAAATATTTTGAAAAATATAACACTGCGATTGCAATTTCGGTTACTAGACCATCATCGGGCAGATCGAGTTAAGAACTGAATATATAATTCTCGATTTGCGCTTACGGGTGGGTAAGAATTGTTGCAGGTACCTAAATAGACAAGAGGAACATATTTCAAGAAAGGCTAATAGAAGTGGATTTCCCAAATTGATACAATAAAATGTTCTTAGAAAAATCGTTATTGTTTGAATACACTAAATATAGGAGAATATATCAAGTCAATCTGGTCGTTCAGCAAGATATCTCGCTGGTGGTGTATATAGGTCAGACTGGTCGATCGTTCAAGACAAGATTTAAAGAACACCAACAATCTTTTTTGAAAAATAAAACGAATTCAACGTTTTCAAATCATTGCCGTGAAAACTACCACCCATTTACACAAATAGATAAATTTCAAATTATGTATAAATTACCGAAAGGAACCAAACTTACTTACTTAGAATCATTAGAAATTTTTAAACTCAATCATAATGCGAAAGATATCTTGCTGAACGACCAGATTGACTTGATATATTCTCCAATATTTAGTGTATTCAAAAAAAAATGATTTTTCTGAGAACATTTTATTTTACCAATTTGGGAAATCCACTTCTATTAGCCCTTCTTGAAATGTGTTCCTCTTGTCTATTTAGGTACCTGCAATAATTATTTTCCTGGGGGGGGGGGGGGGTGGGGGGGGGGGGGGGTGGGGGGGGGGGGGGGTGGGGGGGGGGGGGGGTGGGGGGGGGGGGGGGTGGGGGGGGGGGGGGGTGGGATGTCGAACGCCTGCTTGAGGTCGACAAAGAATAGGAACAGTGGTTTGTTGAACTCTATGGATTTTTCAACCAACTGGCGCAGTATGAAGACTGCATCTATTGTTGATCTATTTGATCTACGGCGCTGTTGTTCTTCACTTATATTGAGTTGATCGTTAAGTTTCTGCGTTATTATTTTGGTTAGTAGCTTAGCCATTGAATTCAACAGCGTTATTCCCCTTTAGTTTGATGGGTCATCCTTTTTTCTTTTCTTATATATTGGGATGGTTATGCTCGTTTTCCACTCATTGAGTATCCTACCATAACTTAAGATTTTTTTGAAGAGTTTTAAGATCTCCTGTGCAATTCCTGATCCTCCATATTTGATTAGTTCATTTGGGATATTATCAGTGCCGGCTGATTTTCTGTTCTTTAATTTCCGGATGTTTTGGTTGATATCTTGTTCAGTTATGTCTGCGTTCTCCTGGAGTTTAAGTTGTGGAGTTATTTCATCTTGCATTGTAGTGGCTGGTATAGGTTTTCGAAGTATCTCGCCCATATCTCTGGTTTTAATAGTAACTTCCTCATTGAGTGTTTTCTTTCTGTTCCTCAGCATGTTCCACACTTTTCTCTGACCTCCATAAAGGTCATGCTGCATTCTTACTGAAAAGTCTTCCCAGTATCCTTTTTTCAGTAGTTTTATTTGGTTGTTTGTTCTATTTCGTACTATCTTATAGTGGTTATAGTCTTCCTGGGTTTTATTGTTCATGTACTTTGTGTACGCGTCCTTTTTTTCCTTTGCCAATTCCTGTACTTCGGTGGTGAACCATGGTTTTTTATTTCGTCTGCCATTGGTGTTAATTCTTCTTAGGCCAACTGCTTCCTTTGCGCTATTTGTAATATTTTCCTTGATTTTTCCCCAAGCTGTCTCCACGTCATCTTCGTTGGTAACAGGATTATTTATGATTTTTTCGGTCAGTCTTTTCCGATACAAGCTCTTCGTACTTTCCTGTTTCAAGGATTCTATATTGAATTTATCGATATATCTTTGTTGAATAGAAATAAATCCATAATTCCATATTTAGATTGAAGATGACTGCTCCAAGTGTCGAACACGCTTCACTGGCAACACACTGTCACTACTTTCAGCACGTTATTTACTCCCGTAGGTTTTCCGGTCACTGTTTCACTCATTACTGACTTGTACGATATTTTTCTACCGTATTCGTATTCTTGCCTTGGGTTTTTCATGTTATAATTCTTTATTCAAGTACCATTATTACAATTTACCTTATGTTCTGTATGAATTTGAAAGTTATCAAAATTAGTGACAACGCAGTGCCCTAAGTCGCGGCCGACTTTACAGTCATTACGGATTAAAAAACTCAGTTATAGTCCTTGCCTTCTCGAATAATCATTTTGAATCTCTTGTGTTTCCTTGGTCTACCTTCATTGTATTCTCCTAGTTCTGTGACGAGGGGATTCGTTTTGTTGGCAAGTCAACATACATTCTTACAGATGAACTCGATTATACTCGGTATTTCCTAGTCTCGGCGAATCTGGTAGTTTCGTACGTACTATGGGACGTCCACGGACATCCTCAGTGACTTGTTCTACACGACTTGGAGCCTTTGAATATGACAACGAGCTGCAATTCCCAAACTGAAGATGTGTAGGTCATTGTCGGTCGTATTATGTTTTTGTGTGCGAATCTTAGTGGCTGTACTGAGTTTGCTCCTTCAGTTGATCAGCGGGTATAGAGTGGCATGTATTGCCTTGGCCCTATTCCTGCAGTAGTCTACATGAGGCTTTCATGTAAGCCTCAGTCGAGGATTACTCTAGGTACTTCGTCTTGGTATACCCAAGGAATCGGTTGGCCACACATCTATTCTGGTGAAGAGGAAGACAACTCCTGCGGCTGCATTCCCCGATAGATCTGAGGTCTGCATCTTCGAAGACCTCCAGCAAGTCTTCGTCATCTGCGTCTGAAATTCTTCTTCGGGACAGATACCTCGGTACTTTACGATTTCTCTTCCATTTTATGCTGCCCACGTCGACTTTCTGTGTACGCTCATTTGAGGCTGTTGTTGCTTTTTTATCGTTGTTCCTTTAGTTAGGGTCACTAATGTTACGTGATATAACTATGTTTTTCACTGACATTTATTGATACTATACAACTTTACTACAAATATAATTATAAGGTTAATCATATAGCGATGTTGTGAATGTTGATATCGCTGTTGAAAGAGGTTGTCTTGTTAAAAATGGCAAATCCGCGTGTTTTATTCCTCCCTCAAGTATGTATAATGGAGGCAGGCATTAAGTTTTGGGGATGAACTCCTTCAGCCAGATCAGTGGATACACTTGTATGTATAAGTGCATTAAGGATGGGTGAGACAGGTTATTTATGGATTGTGGGTAGGGTTCGTAGAATAAATAATGGACCAGGAGTAGCCTTGTGAGTTTGCAGGCAGTGGCTCTCTTTACGCCCAGAGGAAACCTGAAAAAAACTCATGGCAGACTAGCCGACCCCTGGATTTGAACCTGGGACCTGTCGAATAATAGCCACTGTACCTAAGTACTTGGCTAACTAGCTAGGTAACCTTGTTGCCGCATACGGAAATATTTACTCAAGGAAAGGCCATACCGGTGTACAATTAAAACGGAGAAATTACATCTATCGGTGATTTTGGTACTATTTCTACCTATGTATATGAGGATCAGTGCCACACGTTGGTATTTTACAATTAATATTCTCCGGACATGTCTTGTACTATTAACTAGTAAATTGCAATGAAAATGGGTTCTATTAATACCTTCCATATTGCCTATATCATTTTCAGATATGGCTTTCACAAAAAGACTAGCTGCGGTCCAGGAGAAAACTATGGTAATTAACTTGACGTTGAAAATATTAGTTGTTCATACATTTCCTATGTGAATATGTGTTTGAATTTCATGACTTTACTTCCGAATGTTTTATAATATGTGTTATTATTTTCCTCTTAGAATTCTTGATGTTTCAAAAATGTACAATTTTCAATAGATACTGCCAAGATGCCATTTTAGGCTAAAATTTTTCGTATGAGAACATTTTATCAACATTTAAGACTAGAGTCAATAAACTGAATTAAATTGGTGCCAAATTGAAAAGAATATTGTGAAATTTCCTCATATGTATATACTATATATATATATATATATATATATATATATATATATATATATATATATATATATATATATATATATATATATATAAAAATATATATATATATATATATATATATATATATATATATATATATATATTATATATATATATATATATATATATATATAATTTGAATAATTGAAAGGAGCAAGAGATACAAAAGCAAAAAATAAATGAGGTAGGCGATATATTACATTATTACATCTTAAAGTAGGTACTTATGAAATTCCTCAATATCATATGGTTCGTAATTCCTTAATACTTTTTGGGATTAGCTTATGTACAGAGATAAATTATTATATATCACTTCGAAGGATATTGAATAGCTTAATATAGCTAAATACTCTGTGTCATTTTCACGAAAGGTTGAGTTATGCCTTGGACAGATGTATTGTACCATACGCCATATTATTCTGCTTGAATAGCCTACAGCAGGACTGCCTGTATGGGAGCATTACCTAGCATTGTTGAAACTTCTGCGATACAAAGACCTTACCGCTATAAGCTGAGCCACCACAAAAAATAATTCAATAAGATAATAAAGACCGATAATTACTAAAATTTTTAGTAAATTCAGTAGAACCTGGTCCCGCAACATGAAGATGGTGTAAATTATCGAATTGTGTCACTTTCTCAGAAGTTTTACAAGGAGATACAAATCAATTTTTTCAAATGGAAACCCCCCATTTTTCTTATTTTGTAGTATTTAGCATTTAAAAAGAAGGTAACTTTGTATGAGGTTATATATACCTAAAATTTGAAGTTTTCGGAATATTGCTAATTTAATATTTTTATATGGCGATTTTGCATTTAATCGTTAAACAATTAGATCTAGTATAGCCACGATCGTATTTGACATTTCAAAAAAAGTTGTAATGACACCCCGGTTAAATTTTACAAACGAAAATTATTCAAACTTATTTATTATTTATGGACAATGTGATGAAGTGATTCCAAGAACATGTGATACATTTGCGACCCGATATCCTCATTAACAAAAACCATCACCAAATACTGTCAAACGAATCATAGAAAACTTCAAAAAGTTTGGATCCGTAAAGGCAAAAGTGTACAAAAAGAAACCAGTTGTTAACAATGAAAATATTGAAATAGCAATTTTGGGATATTTTGCAGCATATCCAACAAAATCTTCAAGGCAGGGAGCATTAGAATCAGGCTTATCTAAATCGTCAGTTCTAAGAATTTCACGGAAACACAAATATCATCCCTATGCATTTTCATTCGTCCAGCATTTAAATGAAAATTATTTTCCAAGAAGAATAGAATTCTGTGAATTCTTACTACTTCGGCCACAAGAAAATTTTTCTATTTTGAACATGTGATACATTTGTGACACGATATCCTCAAAAACAAAAACCATCACCAAATACTATTAGAAGAATTATAGAAAGCATGAATAACTTTCTATCCGCAAATGAAAAGTATACAGAAATAAACTAGTTATTGAAAATGAAAATATTGATATCGAAATTGGAAATAGAGATGTTAAAAATTTTTTTAAAGTAAATGTTCGAATTGGTGTCCTTGAACTTCTAAACATTTTTCGCATCTAATCATAAAAATCGATTACTGATAGGTCCGGGGAGCGAGGTGGCCAAAGATTTGGTCCATTAAGAGCTATCCATCTATCGTAAAATGAGTTTTCCAGATAATTATAAACCAAATGGGCATTATATGGAGGTATCATGTTGGTAGAAAAGGTTGTCTAAATAGTCAACTTCAAAATTCCGCAAGATGTTGAGATATCATTCTCCTATAAGCTAAAATATGTGTTTTTTATTAGAGGTATTCAAAAAGAATGAATTGTTAGGTAACCTAACAATTCATTCTCTCAAATGATGTATACATATATTGTTCAGTATTTCGTTTTCTAATTTTCGGCCTTTGTAATGCCGCTCATCTGTATTGTTATATGTAAATTTAAATATGTTTAGTGTGAATGTTTAACTAGATAATGTGTTATGGTGGATATTTTTCTGTTTTTCTAAGATGTTGATTTTCGTTCTCAATCTCGTTATCCGTGTCCTGATGAAGGCTCGAATGTAAAACCGAAACGTTGACTATGAATAAATGATGTACATTTGAACTGGCCCGTTGTTTCAACCCGTTGAATCCTCTTATCATCATTTTTGGTTTATCACGTACGGGGTTACTTTTTCCGCATATATATATATATATATATATATATATATATATATATATATATATATATATATATATGTATGTATATATATATATATATATATATATATATATATATATATATATATATATATATATATATTTATATAGTTATATATACCTATATCTTTAGCTATATAAATGTTTGTTTATTCACATTTGAGTGTTTTTTCAAGTAGAAGGCTTTTATATGAATATGTGAAAGTATTATAAAAATCAGCTGTTTAGTTTCTGTGAAAATCAATTTTGTGGAAAGCATTGCCGATTAGCTGGTCGGGTGCATACAGGTTGTACCGGATATAGACCCTAAGTCGTACCCGGAAATAGACCCTAAGTCGCTTATTTTAAATGGGATACCCTATATATTATTACATTTCTACTTAAGATTCTAGGTATATTCTATGCATCATGTTCTATACCTAAGTCTATGCGTTTTCGACATATTTAGGTTTTTATGTCAAAAACGGCGATTGCAAGCGCTAATATAATTATCAATTCTTCCTATAAGGAAGCCTTTTTTACTTACTCTGGGTTATATTCCTCGATGAAAAAGACCAACTTTAATAGATTTTGTATAATATTTGGATAACTAATCATACAGAGTTTTCAAAAAATAAGACCTAAAATGAGATTGAGAAAACTTACAAAAATCAATTTTTTCAAATGGAAACCCCCATTTTTTTAATTTGTAGTATTGAGCATTTAAAAAGAAGGTTACTTTGTATGAGGTTATCTATACCTAAAATTTGAAGTTTTCGAAATATTGCCAATTTAATATTTTCATATGGAGATTTTGCATTTAATAGTTAAACAATTAGAACTAGGATAGCCACGATCGTATTTGACATTTCAAATCATCGTGATGGCATCCCGGTTAAATTATACAAACGAAAATTA